>PVJL010008198.1:0-69053 GCA_004026885.1 Lyroderma lyra | reverse complement strand
GCCTCACTTCCCCACCCAGCGGTCGGAGCATTGTTTCCAAACTCCCATGAGGCTTTTTCGGGATGCAGACACGAACCCTTGCCAGGCCCGAGGCCCTGTGGTTCTGGGCTCTGCGGCCTCCCTGCATCCCCGGCTGGCGCTCCTACTCCAGCCACCCTGGCCTTCTGCCGCCTGCTCCCTCTGGCGCCAGGATTGTACTCAGCCTGTGCCCTCTACTTAGCCCGCACGGTCCCCTCTAGCCCTCACCCATCTCCTGGCTTGCTCCAAATGATCTTTCCAGACCCATCCGGCGCTGGGTTAAGGTTCCTCCGGGGTCTCCTTCACACCCTGTGCACCTTCCTGTACCGGCACCGACCACCCTACCCTGGCCTGGTGGCCTGTTTGTTTACAGCCGCAGACATTTCACCTCCGTACCTGCCCCCCCCCCCCGATTCTCTGGCCACAGCCACACACCACCCCATAAAAAGCCTGGTACTCAGTAGGCACTTACTGTGCTGACCTGAACCAAGGAGAGAGATGATGGCTAAGGAACTAACATCTCTGGGCATCATCAGAGTAGCAGGCACTTTGTCAGGGCCGGCTAACTCAGTTCTGTGATAGCCCTGGAAGTGAGGCATTGGGGTCCCCTTTTCCTGGGGAGTCAGGGGAGGCTCCAAGAGGCTGCCTGGTTGGGGGTTCCTCAGCTGAACCAGTTGGGGGCAGGACTGGGGGGCTGGGGACACCCCCATGCCACACAGCCTGGACCTGGGGGCTCTCCTGGGCGACACTGATGGGCAGGCTCCTCTAAGGGAGGGTTTGCACATTTCTGTGTTCCCAAGGTTAGACGTACAAGTATGTAGTGAGAGAAATGAAGCTTTGGGGCCCCCAACAGATATACACAGCTCGACCCAATATATTTTTTAAAGGGGATGGGGGTGAGGGTTGGGGTGGGGGGCTCAGTGCCAGACTGCCTGAGTTAAAAATCCAGACCCTGCCATTTCTGTGATCTTTGGCTTCAGGGCTCTGTGCCTCACTCTCCTCATCTGGAAAGTAAGGTAGCATGTACCTGTTCAGGTAGTTCAGGTAAGATTTTATATGCATTCTTAAAACTGGGAAGAAATGCTCCAAAACATTAACAGTAGGATTCTGAGTGATTTTTTTTTTCAATGTACATATGTACAGTGCCAGCTGCTTTCCTTCCCGCTCACTGGAAAGGCTGGACCTGTTTGTCTTGGTTATTGATGTATCCCAGCAGCCAGCACAGTGCCTGGTGCACTGGATGTGTTTGTTGGCTGAAGGAGTGAATCATAAACGTAGGCCTGTCCTCTTGGAACACTCACTGGAGTATAGAATAATTGTACCCAAAGCAAAAATTTTTTTTACTCAGCATCCTTTTTTTTTTTTTTTAAAGATTTTTAGTTTCAGGTGTACATCACAGTTATTCACCAAAGCAACTGTGATAATATGCAGAAAGAGAGCTACAGGTGAAGGTGATGAGCAGTTAAAGGGGAGGTGCAGGCTTCCTGTTAGAGGTGGCGTTAGTGGCACGAGAGGTCAGGATGAGACAGACCTGCAGCGATCTGCATGCATGGTGAGAAGCTCTGACACAAGAAACCCAGGTGTGCTGCACGTGAGTAGGGCCCAGCAGAAGGTCGCCAGGTGGTCCAGCCACAGATGAGGGTCTGGCTGTAGGTCTAGATCTCACCTGGGGCAGTGGGGCACTCTGGAGTAGGACAGA
The DNA here is from genome assembly GCA_004026885.1 of Lyroderma lyra. Taxonomy (NCBI): domain Eukaryota; kingdom Metazoa; phylum Chordata; class Mammalia; order Chiroptera; family Megadermatidae; genus Lyroderma; species Lyroderma lyra. The sequence goes on along the minus strand of PVJL010008198.1, from coordinate 67,336 downwards.
GCCAGGATGGAAGTGGAGCCTGAGGGAGGCGAGCTGGACGGATAGGACAGTGACCCCGCAGGGTGCCCAGCAGTCCGGCTGGTAGCTCTGGGAGGATGGGAAAGAACCAATGAGATTTCCAAAAGAGAAAGTTGTTCAGGAGCCAACCTTCCCACTGAGCAAACTCCAGCCCCAGAGGGTTTCACCTGTGAGTCTCATGTATGTAAGAAACAGAATTCCACTCTTACACAAACTCAGAACAACAAAAAAACAGGAAAATGCCCAGCTCGTTCTGTGAGGCAATCATAACCCTGACATCCAAACCTGAGGGAAATATGAAAAAGAAAAACTACAAAGCAATCTCAGTCATGAAAATAGATGCAAAAACCATACATGATAACTGAATCCCACAATGAGGAAAAAGGATAAAGAGCAAGATTGGTTCTGTATTGGAAAACAGCATAATCTATCACTTTACAGGAAAAAGAAGTCATACCATTCTCTCTGCAGATGCAGATAAGATTCAAGGTCCATGGGCTGGAAGACTTAAGCCCCCTGTGATACCTAAATCCAATACAATCCCACTTAAGGCCCTGGGCTGTTGTCATGGCACCCACACTGGGCTCACCTGCCAGGGCAGAGGGGAGTCACAATCAGGACAGGGCACAGCCTCCAGGTGCAGCAGCGTTTAGCAGGGTGGGGGCATCATTTTTAGGTGAACTGATCCATTGCTGCTGACCTTGTAAGTTGATGCACTAGTTTGGGGCAAAACTTGGTAATTACATATCAAGATCCATGAAAATGCTCCTAGGCTTTGACCCTATATAGTTGCTCTCCTGAAAATCATCCAAAAGAAAAAACATAATTTATGTCTTGCTAATGTTTGTAACACTGAACACTGGGAGAAAAAACACCCACATTTAGCAATGGGGTTGAATTCTCTGTCACTCATTAGCTGCTTGAAACAGGGAATGGTGCTCAAGCCCTTGGGATGACTGGGGGTCCCTGGCACCCAGTCCACAGCCCCGGGACAGCGTTCTGGAATAAGAACCAAAGTTGAGATCCCTTCCTTTGCCCGTGCTTCTGGGAGACAACCCTCCCGAGGCTGATGCAGCCAGCTGGGCTCTGTCCACCATCCCAGGTGTACAGAGACAATGTCCCCATGGCTCTCAACACCCACCATGTGCTGTTCTCCACTTCACCCCAGCTCCCAGCTCCCTGCCCCCTGCACCCCAGTGCTGTTCTACCAGCCACTGCAGCTTACCAAGCACCTACCAGCAAGCCCCATCCTGAATGTGCCCCAGCTAGGTCCAGCTGTCACTGCCCAGCAAAGCCCCCTGTGCCTGCTGCCGTGGCTCACCTGTCCATAGTGCAGTATCTGCTCACACACCTGCTGGACCTGGGCTAGACCTGGTTTCAACGCCACTGACTGCCCGCGCACTGTCACTCACGGTTGTTTGGATGAATACCATTTCCTGCACTCCCTGTGCTCTGGCTGGCTCTGGGAAGGCACAGGGTGAAAGAGCAGTCTGTCCCCAGCCCTCATGAGCTCCTGGGTAAGTCAGTGACCAGCCTCCATGACGGCCTCCACAGCCAGATGACCCCAGCCATGGAAGCAGCTTAGCTGGAGTAGGGCCTGGTCCCACTGAGGAGTGCTCCTTGGCCTGCTGTCTACCCTCCCTGGATCCTGAATCCTGAATCTCCAGGTGCAGTGCATGTTATAGACAAAGGCCCATGTAGGAACCAGCAGAAATGAATCACACTGTGACATTTTTTTGGCAGGCCACATTGTGACTTTGGAGGGTGAGGGGGCAGTCTTATAAGTCCTTTCAGCCCAGAGGGGACTTGCCTAAGGTCACATGAAGAGATAAGAATTCAAGTATCTCTGACTGTAGCTACTACTCACCCCTCTGTGCTTCCAGACTTGATGGCAGTCCTCACAGGACACATGCAGGACACTCCAGGTCAAGGTGGCAAGGTGCTTTACATACACAGCCTCACTTCATTCTCACAACCCCCATGAAAGCCAGGCCTCTTTTTCCCCTGGGGCTCAGAGAGGTTAGGTCACTTGTCCAAGGTCACACAGTAGGTGAATAAGGACTGAATAGATTCTTCCTAGTGGGCTCCCAGCTCTGATGGCATTTAAGATGCAACAACAGGAGCAAAGCATCTGAGAGCTAGAGGGGGAGGCACTGGCGAAGTCCATCTTCTCGAAGGTCAGAACGCTCCCAGAGCAGGGCTGCCCTCCGCTTGCATGCCACGTCCCCTGGAGCTTCCTCGGTACACTCGGAAGGCAGAGAAGGGCCCCAAACACAGGTCCAAAGCTACAGGCGAACACAGCACAGGCTGCCCGGCTTCCTTCTGTGGCTCCTTACATCAATCCCGTCCTCACACTGTCCCAGCTAACTCTGTTTACACCACCAAATTCAAGGTCACTATGAAGCCTGACACAGGGCAAGTCCCCATTGGAAGTAACTGCCCAGTCGTAGCCCCAGGAAGTCACCCCCATCCCCTTCGTCCTGCAAAATCAGCAGCTTGCTCACCTCCCCCTTGCTCGGCTCCAGTACTTGTTTTATAACTTTCAGGCTGTTGCACATTCCAGCCTCATTCAGGGCTCTGTGTCCTTTTGGTAGGTGAGTCTCACCCTTGACCCAGGTTCCGCTGGAGTTCCTGGATCCCGGGGATGGATTTGGGTTGTTTGTGGGATCAGAACCTTGTAAAACCACTCAGCAAACTGGTTTAAGGCAGGTCTCCAGTCAGCTTTGGCCAACCCTGGGCAACGTGTCACTTACAGGTAGAAGTGAAAGGAAGTTGCTGTGCAGTACCAATCAGTGAGTCCTACCATCCCCGTGAGGCTCGGGACAGTTGCTGTTGGATGACTGCTCCCAGAAGGGCTACTTTTGGGTTCCCGTGGCCCATGCCCACTCCTCCGGCTTGTACTCAGCGAGCTGGGATGGAGCGCTTAGGAGGCACATGGCCAGTCCACAGTGCCTCACTCAGGACTGGAGAGTCTAAGCCTGTGGAGAAACGAGGCACCTAACCAGCATGTCGCAACACGCTGATGCTGGGGGGCAGGGAGAAGGGGGAACAGCTCCATGGGGAGGGAAGGCTCTGCCTTGGCCCATTCCAGCTGCTGTGACAAGGTGCCACAGACTGGGGGGCTTAGGAGCAACATATTTCTGGAGGCTGGAAGTCTGAGATCAGGGTGCCAGCATGGCTGGGTTCTGGTGCCAGCTCTCTGCTCACAGATGACCATTCTCTGTCTTCACACAGCAGGGGCAGAGGAGCTCTCTGGGGTCTCTTGTAGAGGCACTAATCCCAGTCCCGAGGGCTCCATCTTCATAACCCAGTCATCCCAAAGACGTAAAACCACCTCACCCCAGTAGCACTGGGGATAAGGTTGCCACAGAATTTTGCCGGGGCAGCAAACAAATGTTCCATCTTTAGCAGGCTCTCTGCAGTGGCGATATTTTAAACTGACAAGGGTTAGCACGGTATCAGGATCTTAACAAAATCTCTGGGTGGACTGAAAATAATGGCCCGGAGATCTAGGAATGGTCAACCCACCAAAGTAGCCCTGGGCAGGAAGGTGGGGAAGTAGACCACCACTGGGATGGAGTTCAACAGTGCGCAGCACAGGCGTGACCTGGGGATCGGGGCAGTGTGACTGCTGCCGCACTGTGCCTCCCAGTGCCCAGAACACTAGTTTACACATGGCACATACAGTAGACTCTCCATTAACCAGGACTCAAGCAACTAGCACTCTCAAGTAACCGGCAAAATGTTTACATTTGTCCAGCATCCACCAATCCCCAAGGGTGCCGGGTAACTGAGAGTCTCCTGTACCTTGTTGGTGTAAGAAACATCCCAACCTGTAAAGAATCTTTATGAGTTTATTTACGCCAAACTGATGATGTAAGCTGGAAAGCAAGATCTCAAATGCTCCAGGGAATGACTGTTTTGCAGTTTCTTTTATACATTTGCAATGAAGGAGAAAACAGAAGATGACATGGAGGTGGGAGAAAGCAAGGCGATGGGGTTACAGGACAGTTAACAAGGCTGTGTTCCCTTGAGGGTGGCTGTGCCTCCGAGGGGTCTGCAAACGGTGTGTGAACATCGATGCCCAAGATGCCCACACACCACGGGCATGGCTGGCTAAAGGCCAAGGTAAGCCTTTGACCAAAGATGTTACGGGCCTGGGGCGTGACTGCCCACCATGACCTGCCCACTTAGGGACTGCAATCAGGTCCCCTTGTGAGGTTACTTTTGGCCGCTGGACTTATCAGATCTATTAGAGCCTTTTTCACTGACAACCTGCACACTCCTAAGCCTACTTTACCCCAGCCTTCTCAAACTGGGCATCTGATTGAAGGAACCCAGTTTTCATTGAGAAGTCCAGTTATCAGGGAGTCTGGGAGACAGTTTTTGCCTCATTGGTCTCTACAGTCCTGGAAACAGCTCAGGAAAGAGGGTGGCAGTCCATCTTGCTCCCAGCATGGAGGCTGGAGGAGGGCGGAAGACAGCTTCCCCGAGACCTGACTCCCAGGCTTGGGTTTGTGCAGTGGGTGGGTGGGTGGTGGGAGGAAAATGAGAAACAGCAGCACTGGAGGATGGGCGGGAGGGCCAGGGCACCGTTTTTGCACAAGCGCAGCTCAGAGGATCTGAGAGTCCTTCTCAGGTCCATATGTCACAGGGTGGTGGGAACTTTCAAGTCTATCACTGACCCATGGGGGAAAAAAATCAATGAAAGCCCATTGGCTGAAAAAAAAAAAAAAAGGCTGATTTTTCTAAGGGGGAAAAAGCTCCAAACCATCACCCACCTACTGGCTCTACTAATAATACTTAAAGCCACAGCTGACAGTAGAACAAGTATTTGAAATGTGAAGAGGGAGGGGCTGAGAGAAGCAGGGGAGAAGGACGATGTGGGGGATGGGAGAAGGAAAAGGGACAAACACAGAGAGGAAAACGCAGGAAGAAGTCAGGAGAGAGAGTCCAAAAAGGAGAGAATAAAGAGGAATGGCGGCGAGCACACTGAGAGAAGGGGAGACCCCGCTGTGGTCAGCACAGACAGAGGCAAACGACGGGGGCGGGTGGTGGTGTGCCACTGCATTCGCGAGAACTCCATTCCGTGCAATGCAGACGTAAGAGATACCGTGCCTCCACGTCCAGGGCCTGGCGTGCCCGGAGCTGCCTGCAGACACTTCTCAGCCCGCTTCCTAGTGACCCAGATGTGGGCTGCCAGCTGCAGGGCTCTCCTCTTGCGTACATGCTCAGCACTCCATAGATAAGTTGTCTTTAATTCTTTATCTGCTCCTTGCCTTGCCTAAGGTAACCATTACTAACTAATGAGTGTGTGTCCTTGCATTCCTTTCTTCATGCTCAGTAACAGAGATAATAAACAGAGAGAAAAAGAGAGAGGAGGGGAGGAGGGCGGAGGGGGAGGTTTCAACACATACCTACACATTCAAAGCCGGAGGCTCCGGTGCAGTGTGTGAATACCAGGCTGGTCCAGAGTTGCTCAGAGGGCGGGCTTGGGTCCTGCTACAGTGCTGAGGAGGTAGCATGTGAGGCGGAAGGGAAGGATCCAGCAGCACCCAGAGGCGATGCTTGGGGAGGAGAGGCAGGAAGGGACAAGCACATCTGGGTCACGGGAGAAAACCCGCTGTGACGGAGAGACACCTTGCCTCTGCTGACGGGGGCTTCTGAGTGAAGAGACCAGCGTCAGAGAGCTGACTTGGGCCAGAGCTTGAGCAGAGCGCATCCAAGACGCCATCGACCAGGACACACCGGAAAGGCGCTTACATCCAACCCACGGCCTGAGCACCTTACTTGGGTGCAAGTGGTCGGACTAAACCAGTTCTTGGGCCTTTTGACTCAAATTCTATGACTCCCCGCTAGTTAGTGAATTCTACCATCCACCCCCACACCCACCCGAAAAGAGAAGTCCCATGAAGAGTGTCTGGTATGGATCCAATGGTCATCGCTACACTCCAGGGACCTAGCAGGGTGGCTGCCACATCCCGTGCTTGCTCTTTAGGGAACCAAGTTCTTTGCTCTTTCTCTCCTACATAGTTTACTGGGGGACACACTTATGGGTCCCCTAGCACATAGAGTGCAGCAAATGCCTGGGACTATGGGGACTCAGTGACGGGCTCCAGAAATGTTTCAGAGGTGGAGCAGGCCAAAATGTGCTGGAGGAGACTCTCCCAGTGATGAGAAGTTAGAGAACTTACTCCAAGAGAGGAGGAAGCAGGTACGGCGCTTGCAAATGGTGAACTACTTCACCACTATTAGGGTTTCCAATGGGAAAAAGGTTTCCAACTGTCATTTTTCCCTCTGGTGGGGACATGTTAAGTCCCTGAAAAATCTGATACGAAGTGAGGAATGAAGAACGATGTTCGGGAAAAGCACCATTTCAAAATAGATGATTTGGCTTCCATAAGCTTTTCTTAATCTGTTAACGTTGCTTCTGATTATAAAATGTTTATCTGCACGCTCTGTTCACAGCAGTATTATTCACAACAGCTAAAATGTAGAAGCAACCCACGTGTCCACTGAGGATGAATGGATAAGCAAAACGTGGTCCATCCACACAATGGAGTATTATTCAACCTTAAAAGGAAGGACATTCTGACATTCGTTACAACATGGATGAATCTTGAGGACGTTTGTGAAATGTCACAGACAGACAGACACAGTGCTGGGTGACTCGCTTATACAAGTGAGGTACCTACAACTGTCAAATTCAGAGCGAGAGAAAGTGGATGGTGGCTTCCAGAGGCTCCAGGGAGCGGGGTGGGGAGTCAGTGTTTCACAAAACAGTTTCAGTTTGCAAGATGAAAAGAGTTTTGGGGATAGACGGTGGCGGTGACTGCACAACAATGTGAACGTACTTAATGCCACCAAAATGGACACTTAAAAACGGTTAAGATGGCAATTACCCAAAACCCTAGTTCCCAGACCCAGACTACATTGTTTTGACATTTACTTTCCAATTTTTTCTATACCCTGCCTCCAAAAAAGTTGGGATTATACTATGTACATAAATGTCCTACATTTTTGCTTATTATTTTATCATAGCATTTTTTCATATTAAAAACATTTACAAAAGTGAAAATCATTACATAGAAATCTATGATTTTATATATAATATGCCATGGATCCCACATGGATGGACCATGAAATTACCAAGAGAAAACACTTCAGACCCAAGAAGAGTAACCCCCACTTTGATGTCCCATCCCCTCCATCCCACTCGCCGCCTCCACTCCCAGAGGTAGCTACTTGGGTCTGACCTGTGGCAGCATGTCTTAACACCCAGCACAATGGTGTACACAAGAAGCCCAGCAGTAGCAGTGGTTCACACTTCACCATGCCTGGCCAATAACCGTGAGATTCTCTTAGCCTTTTCCTCACAGTCCTAGGGTGGCTGCCACAGCCCCAGCCATTACACCAGTTTTGGGTCAGGAAGAAAGAAGCCTCCTCTTGAGGCTCTATCTTTTATTGGGGAAAGGAAGCCTCTGTAATAACACATTTTCCTTCACATTTCATGGGCCAGAAATGGGTCACATTCTCCCTTACTCCTTCTTAGGTCAATCATTGGCTAATGTAAATAAGATGTGGCTGCTTAGCCAATTTACCTCCCCAAGCTAAGGTAATTCCACCGCCACTCAAGGGGTCAGATTTGTACCTGCCACTCGACAAGGAAAATTTGCAGCTCTGTAAGGAGGGAGTACTGGGTATTGGGAGAAGAGCAGTTGTTAATCAGGCAACAAAGTGAACAACATGGGGACCCCGCACATTTTGCTAAACAAATGCACATATCCAGCCATGTGACACATAGTAAGGCACACAATCATTTCTATAGGTTATTTCTAGAAGGCATTTGTGATATAACTCCAATATTATATATGAGCTATAGGAGGGCTAGCTGCCATTAAACTGGCAGAATAATACATTGGATGAGAGTCAAGACACCTCCCCATCTCAATAGGGTCATATGACAGACATATCTAATAAAATGAAAACTTACATATTACATTTGGTATGTAAGATGTAAGTTACTAAATATGGATCCTAAGAAAACAACAGTCCAAATACAGGACGGGAAGTAAGATTTAAAAGCTATACATGTGTGAAAGCAAGCAGCGCCTAGTGTGCTACTCTGAACACTGAAAGAGATGAGTTTTAGTGTATTTTCATGTTGTGAACGCAGTGCCAGACAGGGCTACCTACTTCATGTGGCAGCTGGAATACATGGCTTCTATTCTCACATCAGGTAAGCTCTGCACCTAGAAGTCAATGGTTTGGGGGGAAGGAAAGGCTAAACGCAGTCCAAGCCAAGTAACTTCTCAACTCTGGAAGAGACACGCGCGAGCAAATCTAGAAAACACCTCTAGAGCACATGCCTGCAACACAAATACCCACTGAATTACTACATCAATCAATACGGCATTTATTTCTACAGGAAACGGTCTTTTTAGATGGATACTCTCTGTGGTGGTAACTGTTGTGACAGGATTTTTACGTGTAACACCGTGTGCTTTGAACCAGATGCAGGTCAAAGTAAGATCACCTTTCCAGAGCACCGTCTACTTAAAGGGCTTTCTCTTTGAATAATGCTTTGGAGATAATTAGATATACGAGGCTGTTTGAAATGAATTTTCTAGAATTGTGCCTACTTTCCAATTATTTATTTGCTTGCAAATTCGTATCACACAAAAAGTCTTAAGAACAAGTAAGCTAAAGTGCAGAGTTCCCAGAGAGTTAGGTGACTTTAGGACTCTGGCAACAGGGTCTAGCCCAGTGAAGCGGTGTTTTCCCGTGCTCCCCAACCCCCACCAGAGTCGACCACCGTTCACTTCGCACTGCGTGTGTGCCAGGCCTGAGGGCTCAGAGGCATGGAGAGTAAAAGACAGGTGATGAGTAGTGAGTCAGGACTACCACCCGCTGTGGGGAAGACAGGAGACTAGGAAAGGGGCTCTTTCTAACTGGACAATCTGGACATTCCTTGAGGCAGGATGTGAACCAAACACAGAGGTTGCTGGACACCAGGAAGCCTTCCTTAATGAAGAGCGTACGAGAAATGCAAGGAAAATCAAAGGGCATATTGAACAACGATGAAACCTCTGAGGCCGGAAGTCAGGGGCGGGGGTCAGGATGGAGCAGGAGGGAGAGAAAAACAGTAGTAGAGGAGGAAATTTACTTAGCGCCCGTTACATGCCAGGAGCACGGAACCCATTATTTCACTCAAACTTTACAGCAATCTTGAACAGTAATATTCCCATTGAACATAGAAACTGGCCCAGAGAGATTAAGAATCTCACTTAAGATCACTTATCTAATAAATGGTGGAACAAGATTCAAATCCAGGTCTGACTTCAAAACTCCTACCTTTTGCGCTACGCCAAGTTTCCCTAAACCCCAGCGAAGGGGCCTGGACTTGACTCTACACTCGGTAGGGATGGAGGAGGACATAGGCGCTAACATCATCATGTGTTTCTGCTGCTGGGCTGACCACGTGTCCTTTGTTGGACTGGCCCTGCTTCTCTCTGGGAACAGGAGGCAAATGAGACACACTGTCCCTGCCCTCAAAGAACGTGTGGTTTTGTGGGAAAGCATAAACATCAACAGTCACTTTCATTACAATGTAAGGACAATGACTGCAGTTGGGGGCAAAACACTATGGAAATAGTCTTCCAAGGACAGCTTCCTAGAGGGATCCTCTGACCTGTTTTGGAAAAGGAGCAAAGTTGAGGAGGTGGGAAAGAGTATTCTAAGCAGAGGAAAATTAAGTCTGAAAACAAAGGTAGGAACTATCACCACATGCATATGTCTGGGGGTAGCAGGAGCACAGAAAACAAGGCCAAGTTCAGGAAGGCCTTGCCAAGGAGGTAGCTGGTCAATCCAGGGCAGTGACGGGGTCGCATGTGTGTGCTAGAAAAATTCAGGGGAGCCTCAGGAACAAGGTGGAGGCAGGGAGAGACACTGCTCTCCAGGTGAGAGGGCCAGGGCCTCCAAGAGGATACTGGTAGCAGAAATGGAGAAGTGGGTTTAAAAAACATCGAGAGCCAGAACTCATCAGGACTTGGTGGCTACCCCTGGATTAGAGGGTGATGGGCGTCAAAGATGATTTCTTGGTTTCAGTCCCTGGCATCTGGGCGTGACAGGTGAGAGATTACTGGAGAGGAAGAGGGCACAGAGTGGGGAGAGGTCAGGTCAGCCCGGTGCGTGTGAGGTGCCTATGGACACCGAGGAGGGCCAGATGGAATGGTGGAACAGGGGCTGAGGGCCTGGGGAAAAGCCAGACTAGAAACAAGAGGCCGAGGATGGTCAGCGCGTGGGCGGGTCGATGAGCCAGGAGAGCGGTGCGAAGCAAGGACAGCGGTGAGAGGAGGGAGGGAGAAGCGGGGAGATGAAGGACGGAGAAGGGCTGAGACGGCCGAGGCAGGGAGTCCCAGCAACGGAGAGGCAGATGACGTCGTTTTAGGAGAGGTAAGTCCACAATGTCACAAGTCTTCACCTGTTTAGGTATGACACCAGGATGACACGGAATGTCTGCCAGACCGCCAGAGACCCGGTACCCAGGCTGAACAGACGAGGCAGAGACATTAAGACAGACTGAGTCGCAGGAGGCTTAGCTGTGAACACAAGGGCGGGCTGGTAAGTTTTGCCTCCACTGCCATGTTTTCTGTTACGTTAGCCATACCTGGATAGAGCTGGTTCTGAGAAGTCACATGGCATCTCCCCTCTATCACACCTGACCTTGCACACACTGATGCTTACAGTTTTCACCCAGTGCACATCGAAACGAGTGCTCAGATGTTTGGTTCAAACAGCCTGCTGCTACTAATTCTTAATAGCAGAAAAAGTTCCTCCAATTTATTTTGAAATTTTTGAGAAAAGGTGACGATAAAACGTGGGTCTAGCCTTATGACCCCAAGAACGAAAGGCCGTCCATGGAATACGGTAGCCCTAAGGGATCACCTTCCCAGCCGAGGCCTGAGTTCTGAACTTTTCCGGCTGAGGCGATCCCACAGGGCAGTATTCCATAGATGGCCTTTTGTTCTCGGGGTCATAAGGCTGGACCCACACTTCGTCACCTGTAATGACCTTAAGAAGTCACCTGTAAAGACTTAAGAAGTCTTTACCTTCTTTCTCAAAAACGTCAAAAAAAATCAAGAGGAACTTTTCCCGTTGTGAAGAACTCATTAACAGCATGTTATTTGAATTTTTTCTTTTTTTTTTGGTCGGTTCTGACTGAGCGGGGATCCAACCCAGGCCGCGGCAGTGAGAGTGCGCCGAAGCCCAGCCACTACGCCACCAGGGAACCCCTCAACAGCACGCTGTGTGAACCTAACATGTGAACAATTTCCGTTCCGATGTTCACAGGGTGAAAAATGTCAGCATCTGTGTGTGCAAGGTCAAGGGTAACAGAGGGGCAATACCATGTGACTATACAGAACCAGCTATATCCAGGTACCTCTAATGTAACAACAACAACAAAATCACAGTAGAAGCAAAACTTAAGCAGCCCACCCTCGTAGAAGAGGATGAGGCAATGGTACAGGGAGATGCAGATTTTAAGGCTCTTAGGAAAGCCTTGATTTTTAAAGACCAGCAGAGACTTAGTTCAAAGGAAGGGAGCCAGGGAAAACAGCAGGTCCACGAGAGGAGGCAGGTGAATGGGCAGGGATCTGAGGGACAAGAGGACAGGCGTGAATATAGGCGAAGGGCTCGGGTCCACTCAGAGCAGCCCCGCACGGCCTGCAAATGGAGGGAGCTTGCTGGTCAATGCACAGAGGCATGGTACGAAGCAACAGCTGGCATGTGAGGAAATAAAACCTGATTCCTCGAACTTCCTTGAAGTGGGAGGCTATAGAACTGAGCTATTGCCGAGGGATGGGAAGAGGGACACAAACACACTTCTCAAGGACGGTGAGGTAAGTTATTTAGAGAATGTGCTGAGCAAAATGGTGGAGGGGGGTTGAGTGAAGACAAGTAAAAAGAACTGTCAAGTAACATCAGACACTCAGCTGATGCTAGAGACCATGAAGAAGGTATGACAAAAATCTACATATGTGAGTGGTATTTCCTCCAGCAGATCCCAGGATTTCAGAAGCAGGCAGAAGTGGGTTGACCCAAAGGTGAGGCTTCATCAGATATGAGCAGTGCGGGAAGCTGAGGGTGCTGTACTCAACCATGGCATTCTAGTCTGGGAAAGAAGAGGGAGCAGGAAGATCGGAGGCCGAAATAAAGGAATAACAGGAGAGAAGGTGTGAGCGCCACAGAGGACAGGACCTGGAGTTTAGTATTCCAGATATGGTGCCTAGGAATTACAAGGACCAGGACATGTTAGCTGAAAAGAGGTGGTAATGAAAGTAAGTGGAGTTGCAAAGGCCAACCTATAGAGGCTGTGCTTACTCAACTCAAACAAGGGTCTGGCATGACTTAGGTTACGTGTGACATGGGAGAGAGTGAGGAAATGGTAGATGTGGCATCTGCGATGGCTCTAGCCTCAAATCACATCAGGGTAGCACTGCCTTTAAACAATTTGGTCAGAAGGTCACTAGGAAAAGACTGGGCCATCCAAGATTTCATTCTTGTCACATTACCATTTAAGCAAAATAGTGCAAGGGCACTCCCAATCCTTTCCTCTATTAGTAATAGGATGGCGCGCGTAGTTTACAACATAATAAAGTCCTTCCTCCCCACCACATCCTTTCAATCCCAAGTTTCAACTTGTACGTGACCTAAGGGAGGAAAGGACTGCCCTAAAGAACACCAAGGAAGTTTGCTGGCAACTCTGAATGGGACTGTGTTTCCTAGGGCATGGAGAGAAGGGGGTAATGGTCTCTTCTTGCCTGTCTCCCACCGCGGGGCTGCTGTTCCCCCAAGTGGTAGCTGACCTCACTGTGACAACACTCTCGCCAAGTCTTCTTGGGTTTACCCTCTCCAGCCAAAGCACCTGTGTCACAAAGGGGAAAAGTGACCCTTGAGACACCAGCAGCTGCATCTCAGATAGCAACACATTCCCAAAAGGAGCTCCAACATTGAGAAACTGAGTTCTGATTGACACAGAAAACACTAAACCAAGTTGTTTATTCTATTTTTAATAGGCAGTAATCCTCCTAGTTCAGACAGATTACAAACCTATCACTGATGACAAATCTCTTAAAAAAAAAAAAAAGTCTCTTGGCCACTCCAAGGAACCAAGCGAGCACTGGGTCCTGTCTCTAAGCATCAGCCCCAAAGCAGGCGGTGTGTGCAGATGCAAAGCACAAGTACGGAAGCTGAGATGGAGTGGCCGAGGTTAGTTTGCCTGGGAATGTTCGAGAAGGGTGAGCAGGGCACGTGACCAGTCCTGGAAAGCACAAACACTGCCTGCCCAAGTCGAGCACTTTACCTGCCATTACTGCTGACTCCTATGACCCCAAAGACAGGCATTACTTGGCCTGATTTACAGCTGAGGAAATGAACAGCAGCAAAAGCCAAGCACTGGATTGGGCATTTTTTGTTCCGTTTGACTCGAGTCCCTCCGGAAGAAGGCCTTCATCTGACTAGGCTGGGCTATGTCTCCACTTCTTTCTAGGACTTCCCACAACTGAGACAACCATTTGGGAGCTACCTGTTCACAGCCTATCTCCCCTTGGTCCTGCCTGCCCCATGGGAACAGGCTCTTCCTCATGCTCTGGGCTGTGTCCTTGGAGCCACAAAGCAGCGCTCCCAAATGGGGACGCAGAGCTCAGCTTACCTAACCCACCAGCTCAGGCCTCTAACCAAAAGGGGACGCCCCCATTCCTCCCACTCTCAGGGTACAGATAATGCTCCAGTCCACCACACTAAGCTTCACACACCCACCAGTCTGTAAACAAAACAACCTCCTATCTCTTGCTGCGATAAGTATGCTGTGAAACAAGTGTGGCTGTGACTTACCGTGATCCAATGAGAATTTTCTACTCTATTCGCGTGTGCACGCTGTATGTGTTGGGATGGGCAGTGGCAGAAGCAAGTGTAGTACAAGTAAGCTGATTTAGCTGCTTCTCTGAAGGAGTAGTCTAACAGCAGAGTACAGAAAAATTATTAAAGATTGCAACCTTCCTTAGACTTATGGGCAATAACCAGATTCATTTACTATAATAAACCACTTAAGCCTCAGAAAAAGAATTTGACTAAGACCTTATAAAGCAGTGGTTCCCAACCTGTGGGTCGCGACCCCTTTGGGGGTCGAAAGACCCTTTCACAGGGGTCGCCTAAAAACATCGGAAAACACATATCAGGTATTTACATGACGATTCATAATAGTAGCAACATTACAGTTATGAAGTAGCAACAAAAATAATTTTATGGGGGTCACCACAACACGAGGAAGTGTAGTAAAGGGTCGCGGCATTAAGAAGGTAGAGAACCACTGTAAAGGATACAAAATGTTGCATATATAAATGACATTAGCTTAACAGACGTATAGTTAGGCCATTTCACTGTAATTTAAATTCCAAATCTAATATATGCATTGATTTCAGGGGGTGGGTGGTGGTAAAAGTATCCATTTAATAGCTCCAATTTCAGACTCCAGAACTAGACAGAATAACTAAGAAGTTGGACAATTAATTTTGGGAACTCATCCTAGAAAAAGAGCTGCACACCTCATTACTATCACTGCGGTCACCTTCGAAGAACTCCCTTTGGGAAGCTGTGCACCAACACCAGCGCCTAGTCCACCCTTCAACTTTGGAATTCTCTTTCTGGAATGGCCATCAGAGCTGTTGTCAACCCCCAAATCTGACGATTAAGTTCATGAGCTTGCCACCCACCTAAGTATGACAACTTATCGAGTCTTCTGTACAGTGCTGCCAGTGTAAGCGCCTGGCAGGAAACAAGACACGGTCCCATCGCTACCTTGCAACGTGACCGTGAGCCAGTTTCCCTGAAGAGACTGGACTGGCCCTGCCCAGCTCTAACATCCTCCAAACTGAACTGCTGAGGGACTTGGAAAGAATTAGATGTTAGATTTAACCAAAAGGTGATTGCAGGAGGTCACGAAATTAGTTTGTGGTGAAGGAGATTATTTAGCACAAGCTCATTGCTTGACTCATTCCCAATCTGCTAGAAATAGAAATGGAAGAATTAGATTTAAGTTAGCCTCCCAATAATCACTAAAAAAGATACCGTGAAAAAAGCAGGAAAGGAGAGCCACCAGGAACTTTTAACTCAGGTGCTTTATTCTTCCACCTACTCCCACCCTGCACCCACTCCACAGGTGTCCCATCCTAAACCAAGTGCTCTCAGCTGGAGCACTAAACAGAGATTTCAGGAAAGGGACCATTAGGAAATGAGGGAGGCTAGGCGGCATCAAGAGTTGTGGCTAACAGTCCGCATCTTTGTCCTGTTGCTGTCCTAATCAGGTTGCCATAGCACATATTCCTTGTAGGGTATTTGTCACATCTACTCAGCCACGAGGGAGCTCTGATTTCTTAAAAGATCTTAAAAAGCTCTTATGATTCGTCTAATGGTCTATTTTCTTCTGTAGTTGTTGACAGTTCCACAGTAGACTGGAAACTTTTTGACAAAAGTTGGAGCTTTTGAGACACCTGAAAACGTAAAGCACTACCATACAGAACTTCTCTCAGTGCTTCCCACTTCATTTTTTGATGAATCAAAAAGCAAATCATGGAGTTCCCTGGTGGTGTAGTGGCTAGGCTTCAGCGCTGTCAACGCTGCAGCCTGGGTTCGATTCCCAGCCAGGGAACTACCCACATTTTAAAAAAAAAAAAAAAGGAGCAAATGACCATTCCATGTGCAAGGCACTGAGATGTCCACAGCTATTGGGAGCTGGAAGGGTAGAAGCACCCCAACACTGGTGTAAGAGAAATACCAGGTTAATTAATGTTAATCATCTGCCTTGTCGCCAAATAAAAGGACAGAAGATCAGAGGGAATGCTCATTGGCCCAATTCATTCTGCCCACACAGAACAGAGTACTTGTACTTTTAGAGCCCCATGGCTCTGAAACAGCAATTTAACCTGTCCTCTTAAATTGATTTTCACCTTTGGTAGCAAGTGCAAGCAGGGTAGAATCAATACTGCATAGTGTCTTTGCATATCTAGTCATAAGATACTCCAAAGCTAAAGACTTTAAAAGACAAGAATTTCTTCCACCACAGAAAACTGGAGGTCTAACAGGTCACCTGCTCTAAGGCCAGTTTTAAAAGCTATTTATGGAGTAGGTGCTAGGATAGCTAGCATTTAGGGGCATCTCTGTGCTTTCTCACACCTATCACCTTTCCTGAGAGTTTTAAAAAACCCTTTTCAGCTTTCTCCACTTGATTGTGCCCATCTGCAGATCTGTGTGTCTCAGAAGCTAGGCTGCCTAATTGGGTACTTCCCCCTCCATTTCTCTTGTAACAATTGGGAATTATCAATGACTTGCAAAGACATTTCCCCATCAATTACTAGAGTAGGGAAAATGAAATTAAACCATATAAAAATTCTCCCACAACTGGTTTCCATTTGTGAAATATTTATGCAGAATTTATAAGCTATGGAGCCAGAAATTACTTATTTCAACAGATTTGACTTTGCCAAACTGTGTGGGTGCAGCACTCCAAGGGGAATTACTCAGGTTTTAAAATTCAGATTCAAAAGTAAATGATCTAATTTTTCACTCCTTACACTATTGTCAAAAATCAAGTCCAATGCCATTAAGAAAAAAAGTAGGGACTGATCAAGGCACTTCTTAATCAGAGTAAGTAAATTTTCCCCTAACATGTTCTCTAAAAGGCACCCACTTGTTTTAACAAGTTGGTCCTAAGATTAGTGTATTACAGGTAAGAACAATCACTGGCATCAATTGCAAGAACACTATCCCCCAAAATGAGTAAACATGGAGAATATACACGTTCAAGAAATATACACGGGCGTTAAATTGGCCAAACGACAACAAAGACACACCTTCTCAAGTTTTCAGTTTTCATGACTTTCTTAACAATCAGGAAATCTTTTTTTTTAAGAGGTGAAATCTTTTTTTTAAGAGATAGTTTATTGAGAGAAAGTAAACACCAAGGGGTAGGAACGGGCTCGAGCAGGAACATGGTTCAAGAGCCAGGAAATCTTTCTTTCTATTGCTTTAAACCAACTGTAAGGTCGTCCAAAGGATAAATAGGGGCAAAACTACTTCGCTGCAAATATAGCTACTCAGGAAGGCTTAATTTGCAATTCGAGGCAGGAAAAATCTGGGCTCGGCTGCAGGTATAACAAAGAACAGGGCGGGAAAATTGTGGAATTTTAAACGATCAGACAAATGCAAAGCCTGGTGGACATAAGGAGCAGCATGAATCAAAGTGAGAAACGGGTGAAGACAGTGGTCAAAGGAAACAATGAATGGCTGGAGAGTGAAGAAAGGGAAGCTCAGAAGAAAATCTTAAAAAGCCATGAACAGCCGTGCTACGTCACGACGAACGGCCGGGACCCGGAGTTCCGAGATCTACCGGGAAGCAGGCACCCAACGTTTCCGTCCCAGGTTTCCGCGGGTCACAAAAGGATAACGGACATCCTACCAACGGTGGACCTGGGGGCTCCGCGCGCCGCTTCCGCCCGACCCGCGCGGTCAACCTGCGCTGAACCCCGGGTCCAGCGCGGCGATGCGGGACCGCGGGCGGACATTTTCTTTTACCGCCTGCCCGCCTGCCTTTGTTCGCTTGGTCCTCCTCAGTCACCCCGCTGCCATCACCTGCCCGAAGCCAGGCGCCAAAGAAATCGCCCTCCGGCGCGAAAAAGGACGCTCAGGTGTTTCTCGTCAAAAAAGACTTTATTGGGGCGCCCGGGCCGCCCCGCCCGCTCCCCGGCACGGACCCTCGGCCACGGCCCCGCGCTCGGCTGGCCCGCCCTCCCTCGCGACGCCTGGGGTCGCGCGCACCGCTCACCGACTCTCGAGGCGGCGGAAGCAGCGACTACGCCCAGCTCCCGAGTGCGGCCGGGGCCCGGGGCGACGAGTTTCACTGCTGTTGCACCGCAGGGTAGGAGCCGCGCGACCGCCGCGGCGCGCTGACGTCACGCGTCGGGGGCCCAGCCAGCGCGCGCGGGGACCCTCCCCAATCTGGGAGGAGCCCTGGGGAGTGGGCAGGGCCAGGGCAGCGAAGGGGAAGACCGATTGGCAGAGGAGGAGGAGCGAGAGGGCAAGCGGGCGAGTGGGAGCAAGGCGGGGCGGGCCGAGGCCAGTGCGAAAGTCTCGCGAGGCCGAGCTCGAGCGGAGTGTGGCGGCGGCGGCGGCGGCGAGATCTGGGCTCGGGGTGAGGAGTTGGTATTTGTGTGGAAGGAGGCGGAGGCGCAAGAGGAAGGGGGAAGCGGAGCGCCGGCCTGAAGGGCGGGAGGAGGCGCGGCCAGAGCGGGCGGCCGAGGCGAGGCGGGGCGCCTCGGCGAGCAGCGGTCGAGCGAGCGCGGGGCGCACCGAGGCGAGGAGGCGGGGAAGCCCGCCGCCGCCGCCGCCGCGCCCGCCCCTTCCCCCCGCCGCCCGCCCCCTCTCCCCCCGCCCGCCCGCCGCCTTCCTCCCTCTGCCTTCCTTCCCCACGGCCGGCCGCCTCCTCGCCCGCCCGCCCGGAGCCGAGGCCGCCGCGGCCGTGGCGGCGGAGCCCTCAGCCATGGCCTCGGGCGACACCCTCTACATCGCCACGGACGGCTCGGAGATGCCGGCCGAGATCGTGGAGCTGCACGAGATCGAGGTGGAGACCATCCCGGTGGAGACCATCGAGACCACAGTGGTGGGCGAGGAGGAGGAGGAGGACGACGACGACGAGGACGGCGGCGGCGGCGACCACGGGGGCGGGGGCGGCCACGGGCACGCGGGCCATCACCACCACCATCACCACCACCACCACCACCACCACCCGCCCATGATCGCGCTGCAGCCGCTCGTCACCGACGACCCGACCCAGGTGCACCACCACCAGGAGGTGATCCTGGTGCAGACGCGCGAGGAGGTGGTGGGCGGCGACGACTCGGACGGGCTGCGCGCCGAGGACGGCTTCGAGGACCAGATCCTCATCCCGGTGCCCGCGCCCGCCGGCGGCGACGACGACTACATCGAGCAGACGCTGGTCACCGTGGCTGCGGCCGGCAAGAGCGGCGGCGGCGGCTCGTCGTCGTCGGGCGGCGGCCGCGTCAAGAAGGGCGGCGGCAAGAAGAGCGGCAAGAAGGGCTACCTCGGCGGCGGAGCCGGGGCGGCGGGCGGCACGGACGCGGGCAACAAGAAGTGGGAGCAGAAGCAGGTGCAGATCAAGACCCTGGAGGGCGAGTTCTCGGTCACCATGTGGTCCTCAGGTGAGCGCTGGCGCGCGCCGGCCCCCGGGATGTTTTTGTTTTGAAGGGAAGCCATGTTTTATGTGTGTGATGGGCGCCGCCATCTTCTTCGCAGGGCAAGTATGGCGGCCCCAAAAGATGGCGGGCGGGCCGCGGCGGGGGCGGCGGGCGGCCGCGGGCAGCCGAAGATGGCGGCGGAGGCGCGGCGCCGCCCGCTAGGCCGCAATGGCGTAGTTTCCCCGGGTGGGGGCGGCCCGCGGCGCGGGCGGGGCGGGGCGGGGCGAGGCGGGCTCCGGCCAACGGACGGCCTGTCGGCTCGTTGTCTGGGGCCCCCGCCGGGCCGGCTCCCCGCGAGGCCTCAGGGCGCGGGGCGCCAAGAGGGCGTTGGTGGGGCGGGCGGACCTCGCGCCCGGAGCAGGCCGAGCTTCCCCCCGCCGCCTTTCTCCCGCCGTCCTCTAGGGGGCGTCGTTGACCCTCCCGCGCCCCCGCCCCTTTCCCCGGACCCTCTACTGCTCCCGGGAGGCGCCTTCGGAAGGGGGCGGGGGCGCTCCAGCCCTTTGCTCCCACGCACCGCGCAGGCCGGACCCCGCCCGCGGACGCTTTCGCCTTGGCGGGGCGGGACTTGGGCGGCACGTACGGCTGGCGTGTGCGAGCTCCGAGTCGGCGGGCCTGTCACCGCTCTGCGGGCCAAAGCCTCGCCTGCGCTCCCCCATAGCACGTAGCGGAGAGGATCCGGAAGTTTTTGTAGATAATTCTTAGTCCTTTACGTTTTCGGAAATACTCATTCTTATTAAGTCCATGTTTTTTACTTGGTAGCTGTCTCTTTTTTTTTCCCCGGGAAGAGAATGCCAGAAAGCGTCTTTTTACTATTTTAATATGTCTTTGAACGAAATCCAGAAAAATTATTGTAGGGAATGTGTAAATCTTTTAGTTCTTTACAGTTATTGAAAGGCTGCTTTTTTTCTATTCACATGCTACCTGGTGAAGTTGCTGGGTTAATAAATAGACGGAGAATAATCTTACCATAGTTAGTTAACCTAGTACCTGTGGTGGTGAAATTTAATGCTAACTTATTTTTACTTTTAATGCTAAATTTGAGTTGTAGAACTTTCCCCCATAATTATGTTAACGCTGTTTCATAAATTCTTAGCATTGGATAGAATCTCAGTAATGTGGTAACCTTTGAGTATTAAAGGATTGTTAAAATTCAGAGGAACGAATGAAATGCAAGGTGGAAACGGTCTGAAAGTCTAGTATCTAATGAAAGCCCCAAGTTGAGATAACGAGCTGGGTGGCTCTGACCCAGAGGACTGAGTAAAGGGGTCGGAATCTAATAGCAAGTGCGTACAGGCGCTGTTTTGCATTTCTGAGTGCCTTGAAGAGCTCTTCATAGTTGAGTTTAGCAGGGGCTATATGTTTAAATGAAGCCTGTCTACTTTAGGCTTTAGTGGATTATTAAAAGATGTCTTTTGTTATGTTTTGATTGCCCACTGATCTTATTGGGGTGGAGAGCCATGTTTTTCTCCTAATAGGGATGGAATAAGGGTGCAGGTATTGGTTATGATGAGTTTGCTGAATTCAGGATACCCTTTGAAGTTAAATGTTTAGGTAAAGATAGATTAACCACATAAAATTAAATTTACTTTTTTTCATGGTAAGGTCATTGGTTTTATAGTACCTTAGAAAAGCAGGGTACTTTACATGTTCTGCATTTGATCTTAACCAAATTGCTAACCCACTTTTCCATACCCTGGAAGTTTGATAATGAGGCTTTACTGGGTGAAGTGATGATACATATCAAGTCAGTCGCAGGATGGGGGGGGTCTGAGGGACTCGACTAATGGGAGTTAATTTACAATTGAGTCAGTATTTAAAAGTTGTTACTACTTCTGTCCAAATAGCTGTTGGGGTTTATTTTAATGTCTGATTTTTTTTAAAGAGTTAGTTGTCTGGCGTGTCACAGAGTGCTCTGTTCATACGGTGGTTGTAAATATTTGAATTCAATAACATAATAATGTGGCCTGTTTCCTGAGACATGCTTTGTGGTGAACTATCCCTCTTTTCCTTGTGGTTTGGAATTATTACTAAAGAGAAGCTAAATAGTTTGTGATTGTACATGTCCCAAGTTCAAATTCTGAATACACTGTAGGTTCATCTTCAGAATTGAAGTGAGATAATTGATAACCGGTGAAGAAATCAAAGCAGGTTAATTGTTAGGCTAAGTTTTAATGTATATGTTGATGGGGGAAATCATTGTGCTTACTGCTTTCACCTGCTGGATCCCGGGTAGGCTGACCAGGCCTATCGTTTTACACGGAAAGAAAAGAACGGTACTGTCCCATTTCAAATGGTTCGTGTGGTCAGCCTTCTGACACCTTGAATTTAGCCCATTGAGACTAGGCTGAGAGATGAACTGTTTGAAACAGGACAGTACTGTTGTTTTCTGTCCTGTTTCAAATGGTATGTACTGTTGTTTTCTGTCCTGTTTCAAATGGTATGTGTGGTCCGCCTAATCCTGGGCATGAGCTTTAATTACACTATAGTTCCCCTAAGACAGTTCCTTAGATTGGAATAAGCTTCAGGGTGACAGTTTTGCTTAAGCCCAAGCCTAGTTACCTGAATTCCTTATAAAAATAATCATACATACAGGGTCATGTTCTCAGGGCTCTAGTTACTTGTTTACTACCTCTTGGTTTAAAAATATTGAATGGGAGCCCACTATGTTTATGGAAACCAAATATTTGGATTTTATGGGTTTCTTTTGCTTGTTTGCATGCCATCTTTGCTTAATTTCCCAAAGTGAGTGACCTGCGTGATAGGCACTTACTGTGTGAGTGGAGCAACAGCTGCAAGGGAGCCTACCTAGTAAATTGTTTCATGGTAGGATAGTTTTAGATCCAAAAAAGGTCTAAAATCTTAAGAGATCTGCTTTTTAAATAAAAATTGCTGTAACTCACGTCTGCATTTCAGTATGTTAACCCAGGTTGTGCATCTACCACCACTAGTTCCCATCACCCCAAAGAGAAACCCCATACCTATTAGCATTTATTCTCCCATTCCCTCTCCCCTGGCAGCCACTAATCTGTTTGCTGTTTGTCTGGATTTGCCTGTTCTGGACATTGCATTTAAAACAGAATTGTTCAATATATGGCCTTTTGTGTCTGGTTTACTCAGTTTTCAAGTTTCGTACATGTTGTAGAATGTACTTCATTCCTTTTTATGTTTGAATAATATTTCCTTGCATAGATAATATAGCAGGGCCTTCTTTTTGCAGATGAGAAAATGAAGGCTTAGTTAAGACTGAACATGTCTCAATATTTAATCGCATAGTTCAACTATGTTTTGCATAGTCTTAATCCATTGCTTCAAGGCCCATGTTTATTTTTGTTTTTTCCCCTGGCATATCATCAATGAATATTTCCGTATTGCCAGATTTAGGGCACAGTATTATTATATACTATATTTTCCCCTACAATACAGAATCATCACTACTATATAGGAGTGACATCCTATTTTTATAGTGCTTATAAGCTAAACCACTTAATCATTGGGTCGAGTAGGGAAGCTAATAATAAAAGTTGACTAAAATATTTTGTTTTGAGGTAAATGTAAGAAGGCTTTAAAATCTTGAGGTTTCAGGTGGTCGGAAATTGTGGCCTTTACTCAAGACTTAATATTTTTATTACCTTCTGTTAGGCCACATATAGAAATGCTTTGTGCTGGATTGACCAAAACATCTAAGACCAGAAAACCTTTGATATTTGAATCAGTAAATTGAAAGTTGAAAAGTATTAAGGGTTTTCTTGGTTTTAGGTATTCAGAAAGTTCAGGTTATGCCCAAAGTGACTGATCCTGCCATTTGCCATTCCTCTGTGGATTTTCTATCCTCCCCTTTTACTGGGCTATTTATCACTAAGGAGGGGTGCCATAAACATAATGCCAGGGAGCCAAGCCAGAGAAGCCTTTATCCCAAGTGATCATGTCAGCTCCATGGCCTGCACAGGGCAGCCCTGGTCACAGGTCCCGATTCCTGGCCTGGTGGCTCTGGGGGCCTAGCTTACTGATGTGACCTTTGCTGTCCCTCTCCACTCCAGGTTATTACAGCCTTTTCTTTTCCTTCCCACCTTCAACAGCTGACTTTCCCTAGTGGGAAAAGAGAAAGTCCTTATCAGAAAAAGGTCAGGGCTCCTGACCTACCTACTAGCATTTTAGGCTTTTGGAAGAGAATAAATAAAATAATTTTTTCAAAGTATGTCAGACTTCTGGGTGGAGTTATGAAAGGCCTTTTTATTTGTTTTGCTTTTGAAGTTTGCTTAGTAAGGTAGGTTTGCTTTAAGGCTGGGAAATTGAGGGCCCATAACAGGTTATTAGCAAAAATAATGATTAGAATGAATATTTCTTAAGATTTTCATTCTTTTGTTAACTCTGATCTGCTCTTCTCAGGTGACCATTTTATAAACTCTGCTCTTATGGTTTCTCATAAGAAGAATACACAAAAGTGAAAACTTTTTGTAATTGTAAAATCTGGATAGTTACCAGTGAGTTGTAGTCTATAGTATTACTGGATAAACTCTCAAACCTTGTATTTTTAAATTTTTGGCATCTTAAACACTCCTTAGATGTTGAAAATAATGTGAATTTCATTATTGTTAGCAAACTGTTAAGAAGATGTGGGAAGGTTAGTTGGAAATAAGTTGACTCTTGTATAAGATCATACCTTCCTCTCTATGGTGGTCTTTAATTACAGTAAAGGAGAGGAACCATTTACTCTAGTCCTGAGTATCTTGTGTTAGTAGGTTCCATTCTGTTTAACTTTGTGATTAATTATCATTATAGCAAGTCCAGAGAATTCTGGGAATCACATCAAATTTCCTCTTTAGAAGATACTGACCCAAAGTATTCTGACCTTGGTATATCTTAACTTCTGACGTTGGGATCTTTGTAAAATAACTTGTTGGAGTAGGGGGACCCCTAAAAGCATTTTCAGTTCCTTTACAACAAAGAAGTTCTCCTTTCCAAATTCCTACATGGCAGTGGGAAACAATATACTCAATTTCTTAAAGCAAAGATACTTCATTTTAACGTGACCTGGCAAATACTAGGAACTCACTTGAGCAAAATACTTAACCATTTAATTACTTTAGTCTCTCACAGTGGTTTCAGAGATGATTAAACATTAAAAGTGTAAATGACTGTGATAGACTCTTTTTTCCTTGTATAAATTATTCCCTTCAAATAGAAGGACTAAGAAGTGGGGAAGGAAGCTGCCATTGTTGGCCTAGAAGCTGTTCTGTTGAAATCTGGACCCTGTCTCTTGGAGAGTCACAGACCTCAGATAGGATTTCTAGCGTCTCACAGAGCATTATACTCTTGAAAACACCCTGAAGTGTCTCCTTTTTTGCAAGTCTCAACTCAACCATCTTTATTTCTTTCCCTTTGTGTCTTCTAGCTTCCTTCTAAGCACCCAGAAAATTTGAGGGAGAGAAGCTGCTGCCACTACTCCAAATTGACAATTGGTTTTTAGTTTCTTATTTTGTTGATAACTAACAATTTGTAGTACTACAATACGGTTTCTATGTTAAACAAGTTTTAATGGCTTCTTAAGGGCTAAATACAGACTTCTAGATTGCACACACACACACACACAAACACAAAATCTCTTCCTTTCTGAATTTTCAAAGACTTGGAAATCAGATGACTTCACTTCTTACCTTAAAGTCCCTCAAACACAACAATATGAATATGCTTAAAAGCCACTGAACTCTATAGACTTAAAAATGGCAAACTGTCTGTTTTGTGTGTTTTAACACACCCACACCCCACAGACATTACGTTATATTCCGTAAAATCCAAACTCCTTATCATGACCCGCAAGGCCACGTGTGATTTGACCCCTGCTTTCCTCTGTCTCCCTCTGCTCCCATTATCCTCCAGCCTTCCTGGCCTCCTTTCCCTTCCTTGAACTTGTTTCTCAGCACTTGCTCTCACCTCCTCCAGAGCTCTGGCCCCAGGTGTTCACATTCTCCATGACACCTTGTTTTTCAAGTCGCAGTTCTAAGAGGCCTCTTCTGTTCATTCAGAGTAGTGCGCGCGCACACACTCACTCTATCTCGTGACCCGGTCTGTCTTCTTTCCTTTGTAGCACTGTCTGAAAATGTCTTGCTTTTTTTCTTTTAACCTGCAGAATCGCGGCCTATAGACCAAAGCACCATTTTCATCTATTACTGTGGAGGTGGAAAAGAAGTGCTAAGGGTGAGGAGAGGGTGGAGAAGCATGGACTTCAGAGTCAATCCTGGATTCAAATCTTAGATCTGCGACTGACTGCACTTCTTTAAATACATTACTTGACATTTCTGAGGCTTGACTTCTGCAACCAAAAAACATGGGGTTAATATCTTAAAGGTTTTTGTTTGAATTGAGGGCTATGACAGTTGTTGGCATGAAACAGGTTCTCAATAAATGATAATAACCCTTCTAAAGGTCTCTTAGTGGGGAAGAGTGGAAGCCACCTATGTCTGATTTTTGCCTGTTGCTTAGCAATGAATCACATATTATTTAGCTGTCCATGTTTCAGTGAAGGTGGGTGATATAGTCATGAGTAGGTAATGTCATTTTTGCCAAGAGTCTCCTAGAATGGTAAGACCTAAGTTAATGGCCAAAGATGGAAGGTGTGGAGAAACAAAATCTAGTCAACCTCATAAATAATTAAGTAAATATGTAAATTGGTAAAAATAGGAAATCAGGATTAAAGTAGGGAAAAAGGAAGCATGGGGGTCAACTCTAATGAGCTTCCTGGCAATCAAGATAAAAAAGGAAACCATAACATCTTAACTGACTCTAAGACGGGAAAAACGTGTAAGGAAAATCAAGCTTTTCTTAGGACTGAATTCTGAAATAAACTGCTTTATATCTGAAGGGGGCAACCATTGAGTGGGAGTGATACGCAGATTCCAGCCAACAGTGGCAGATTTTACCTGGTGTCTCACAGCAGCCAGAGGCTTCAAGTGTAATCTAAAGATGGTTCATAATTTTCTGTGTTCTTGCATGCTTAGTATAGTTTAACAAAAAGTTCAACATTGTTTAAAAGCCAGTAAGCGTAGGACCTGCTGTTCTTGAGCCCAGAAGGGAGGGGAAGTGGTATGAAGGAGTTTTTGCACACTCCTCTCTATTTTATAGACGCTAACCTAGCATTTAATGTGTTACCCTGTCTTTCCTTGTAAGGTAGGTGGTAGTCTCTTTATTCAGTAACTGAGGACACCAAGCCAGGTTCAGGGACATGAATGAAAGGCCTCCTGAAGGAAAGAGGTTTTGATCTGGGCTTTGGAGAATGGGTTGGACTTTGATGCAGAATGCATGGCAGGCCAGAAGGGAAAGGTCTATGTACTGCGTACCTTTTAGCAGACATTGAATTGCTCGAGAATGCCAGTTTGCTTGGAGCACAGAAGACAGGTGAGACTCCACTTTTCTTTTAACCACTGTAGAGTGCTCCCAGCCTTGCCCTTTCTTTCCTTAACCATATCTTTTTGTCTGTAAATTACTTGCCCTCAACTAGACTGTGGGTGTTTATAGCTTTGGTAATGTAGAAAGGATTGGGACAGACGGGGACTTAAGACTTGTTTTCTACCTTCTGAATGGTTTCATATGCAAAAAAAACGGAGAATGTTTTAAAAACAAGAATGAGTTGATTTTTCTACTGAAATAACTGAAAGCCTGTGCCCCATTTATGGATGGTATTGGCTAGTTTTTGTTTTTTCCACCTTCAGCCATTTAACTTTGGTCTAATTGTTACAGGTCATTTGTGTTTGGCCAGCGGTTACTGGACACTGGAATCACCTAATACACAGTTTTGACTAAAACAGTGGTTCTCAAGTTTCCTAATAAAGTTCCTCATGTTGTGGTGACCCCCATAAAATTATTTTCGTTGCTACTTCATAACTGTAATGTTGCTGTTATGAATTGTCATGTAAATATCTGATACGTGTTTTCCGATGGTCTCAGGCGACCCCTGTGAAAGGGTCGTTTGACCCCCAAAGGGGTCGTGACCCAACCCACAGGTTGAGAATCGCTGGACTAGAAGTTCTCAACAAAGTTATCCCTACCACCCTACCCCTTTGAATCAGTCTTTTCCAAATTCTGATACTTGGTTTTAATTTGCTTTGCCTGTTTGTGTTACAATTGCATATTTAAGTTACATTGGATGAAGAAATCCGTTGCAGTGAAGTTTCTAATATGGATTAACCATGTCCTCTTGAAACAATGAAGGGATAATTAACTAAGTCCCCTCTTTAGGAGTGCGCCAGAGAGTCAGTCCTTGAACAACATGGAGACGGGTGCCCATCTCCTCACACTTGAAAATCCGCGGATAACTTTTGACTTCCCCAAAACTTAGTTGTCTCTCCATGCCTGTGGGGATTGATTGGGTTCCATGACCCCTGTAGATACCAAAATCTGCAGGTGCTCAAGTCCCCTATATAAAGTGGTGTAGATCAGTACATACAGTTGGCCCTGTACATCCACGGACTGTCAACCTCTGATCAAAAACAGTAACAGGTATTTACTGAAAAAAATCCATTTGTAAGTGGACCCGCGCAGTTCAAACCCATTATTCAAAGGTCAGCGCTATACAACACATTTTAAAGCAGACTTAAGAGATGTACTTTGCTTCATGAACATGCTTTACCTAGATGTGTTTTGATATTATTTATTCCATATCCAGTCAGTAGCACTTAGTGGCATGCATAATGTTTGACATTCACAGTGGATCAGTTAACACCTTTTCCTTCTATGTAGCAAATCTATTTCCATGGTAATTATGAAATGAAAGGAATATAATGGCCAGTGTAGACAGTGAAAGTCTTTTTTTGTTTGTTTGTTTGTTTGTTTGTTTGTTTTTGTTTTTTTATACGTGGGTAGTTCCCTGGCTGGGAATCGAACCTAGGCCGCAGTGCTGACAGCGCCAGCGACAAAGCCTTAAGCCACTACACCATCAGGGAACTCCCTGAAAGTCTTTTTTATTTGCATGCATAACTAAAACATTTTTAGTAAAATTGTAAAAAAAAAAAAAAAGGTGAATTCTTTTCACTAATAGATTTTTTAAAACAAAAGGGGAAACATGCACATATGGCCCGTAAATGTAATAAAAATAATAGTTTCTCTTTTAGAGCATCATAAGTTTCTATTGTTATTTGGCAAAAACTTCTGAAGATTTTCTTTTGCAGAAATCAGATAAGATGGCCAGATAATAACAAACCATAGACATTATTTGATCTATTGCTTTAATATGTGTCCAGTTTTTGGTGAAAAATGAGGTAAACATTGTCTTTGATTTTTTTCCCCCCAACAGTGGAACCCAGTCTTCTTCAAAATGTGATACATACACACACAAATAGATATTTTTTTGCATTTTGTTGTTGAATAGTTGATGATCCTCTTTACAATTTCTGTGCACTGGTCTTCAAGTTCTCCAAATTAACTTCCAAGCAATGCACTTTATTAAGGAGTAAGTAAGAAACATGATAATACGAAGTTTAAATACACAAGGGCCGTCTGAAAAAAATCCAGCCACAACTGCCTGTTTTTCATATCACATGGCTTTGTGTATGATTTCCAGACAGCCTTTGTGTATGATGAAAGTGTACAGTAATCACAGCAATTATTTAGAACTTAGACCAACAAAAGATTTTTTCAGGCAAGAATATTGTATCACATTGTTTAAAGTGCAGGTATAATCAAATGCAAGCTGATTTTTAATACTTTAATGCAGTTTTAAAATTCTGCACAGACCATGTGCTTATTGTCGGTACTCGGGTCACTGTGAGCCACTTTCACCTGGTATGTCACTGAAGTAAAAAAGTGTCATTAGACAAAGCTAATTTTCTCCCTGCATCTGGACAGACCTCTGTAGTCTCCTTTGCAAGGTCTTCCTCTTTCTCTCAATATTAGAATTACCAGCGCTTTAACTCTGATCCCTCACCTCTTTGTTTATGTTTTTTCAATAGGTAATTTATTTTGGTGGCTTTAAATGCCTGTAGGCCAGTGATCTCCATATATTTCTCTCCAAACTAGGTGTCTTTTTATCCTCCACACTTGCTTGTCCAGGTACTTCCTTGAGGTCTTTCCCCTGGATGTCACACAGGTATCTCAAAGTGGAACTCCAGACCCTCTCCTACACATTTTCTTCTGCCCCATTGTTCTCCATCTCAGAGGGTGACAATGCCGTCCTCCCAGAAGTGCAAACAAGAAACTTAAAGGGCATCCTGGACAATTGCCCAGTTTGTCCTCCCACCCATCTGATTGATGACCCAGCTGTGTTTATTCCTCCTCCAAAATAAAACTTGAATCTAAACCTGTTTAAAGACCTGCAACAAATGTCCTTTTTGGCAGTAAATCTCATCGTTTAGTAATCTCACTGTCAGAAATTATTTCTTGTTTCAGATAGAAAACTTTCCCACTATACTTAAATCCTATTTTCTCTAAATGAAATCCCATTATATATAGATCAAAGTTTAGCGAACCTTTTCGGTAAAAGGGCTAGATCATAATATTTTAGCTTTCATAGGTTTCTGTGATTTTTGTTGGAACTAATCAACTCCATGTGCCATTGTAACAGAAAAGCACCCATAGATGATATGTAAACAAATGAGCATGGCTCTGTTCCAATAAAAGTTTATTTATAAAAATAGGTGACATATTTGCACACCATCATTCACAGTGGCCAAAAGGTGGAAGCAACCCAAGTGTTCACCAGGAGATGAATGTGGTATACCCACACAGGAGTATTATTCAGCCATAAAAAGGAATGCACATTGGCTATGTGCTGCAACATGGATAGAGACCTTGAAGACAGCATGCTTAGTGAAACAAGCCAGGCACAGAAGGACAAATACTGTGTGATTCCACTTACAAAAGTTACCAAATACAGGCAAATTGATAGAAACAGAAAGAATCTAGGTTACCAGAGGCTGGGGAAAGGGGTTATTGTAAGGGTTACCAAGTTCCTGTTGGGGAGGAAGTTTTGGGTATAGATAGTAGTGATAGTTTACAGTGTTATGAATGTACTTGCTCAGTGCCATTATATTGCACACTTAACTAGAGGGTAAAACTGATAAATATATTGATGTCTGTTTTACCAAAATTTTTGAAAAAAAGAATTAAAAAACACAATGAAAATGGGGTGGGAGTTGGTAGACTATGCTTCACCCACTGGTTGTACTTGCAGAGCATAAAATCTTGTTAGCCTCTACTTTAGGCTTATTTCATACAGGTTTTGTATTCTGATTCTTAGTCATCTTAGTACTGTACCTCCCATGGTGCTGGATCTTGAGTATAGAAACTAAGAACGGAGCCTTAAGAAGTATTTTCTCATTTGACTTATGTTCGCATCACCCCAAAAGTCATATTGTGGGGCCTTTGGGAAGTAATTAGGTTATGAGGGGGGAGCCCTCGTGATGGGGATTAGTGTCCTCATGAGAAGAGACAGAAATTACGTTGTGTGATGAGAAGTGATGTATGTGAGCAAGAAGACATGTCTGGAACAGTGCCAGGCACATAGGAGGCCCTCAGTCACGTGTAGAACAATACAAGGAATGGCTTATCCTGTGATTCTTTTAGGTGCCGGGAGTGCAGCCCTCTTTCTACCCCAGCATGCTTGAGACACACTCATCAGTAACTTATTCAGAGCAGCAGTGTTTCTCAGCCTTGCTGTCATTCTTGTATTGGAAATAGAAAACATCAGTGATGAACAGTAGCTTCCCTTCCCACCAGTGTATTTCTGTGCCACTTGAAAGTTGATGTACAGTAGTAGTCATGCCTACTGAAGGCAAAGGAATGATCACAGCCCTGAGAAAAGAAATGAAAGAATCTGGTTATAGTGCAGAGTCCCAGCTTTGTAACTTAGGAACAATAATCACATTTCCTGTCTTTCTATTATTAATACATCCAGCTATTTTTTTCCCTAGGCCTCCTCAACTAATGATGAGTATTCTTAATCTGTAAATGGATAACCTGTGACATATTATTTGGTTCTTTCTAGTTGCAAACAAGAGACAGTTGAGCTTGACAGCTAATAAGCACACAGGTCTTAAACTTCCTGAGTTCACATTTGCCACTTACTGGCTAGTTAACCCTAGCAAGTTACTTAACTTCTGTGCCTCAGCTTTCTCTGTAAAATGAAGGTGCTCGTTTGTCCACTGCATAGGGTAGTAAGTGCAGCATTTAACATAGTGCCTACACGTCAGCATTCAATAAAATGCCAGCAGCAGCTGTCCTGTGATTGCTTGTAATGACCTATAATATTTTCTAAAAGGAAGAGTGGGGAGAGAAGATGGCTGTTCACAGTTTAAAACTGTCATATAGTGTGCTTTTCATTGCTGAGAGTGAGTGAACTTGAATCAAACCTGCATTCTACCTTTGTCTTGCCCTCATCCTCTGATGTAAGAACGCTGTGCTAAACAGCTATGTGTAGTTTTTTGGTAGTGACATAGTTGCAGGATTTGGTATGGTTTGGTTTTTGGTCATGTTTTTTAACACTGGTGGAAGGTAATCCAAGGTGAGAGTTGAACAAGCCAGTTTTCACTTCTGAAAGTTCTTGTGTTACTGTTCTTTGTGAAACAATTTGATGGAGAAATGGAAAATTTCAGTTAGCATTGAAATAACCTGCTTTAGGCACCAAAGTAGTAGAAAGCTGGTTTTGGCCTCTGGGCACTTCACCCTAATTTAAGAGGCAAGGCCCACAAAAATTCAAAACAGCATCGTTTAGAGTTTGTCTGTATTCTTATCCAGAAACGGTCTAGGAGTTCAAAGGAAAGGTAAGAATCTGAGGCTGGAGTGACAGAGTCAGCAGGCCCTGGGGGAATTGGAGCCAGGCTCTCGAGGGTGGGCGGGGATTAGCGGAGTGGGCGGGGCCAGGCCCCTGGGAGTGTGCCTGGGAGAGGCACTAGGTGGACTCGGGAGGGCACATGCAGAAGGTGAGAGAGGGTGTGAAAATGGAACCAGACTGCTGGGGACACGTCATTTAAGCCTCTGTGGAAGGTTTACACCACAGGTGAAAGTGTATCAGCTGTTTTCTGTGTCGATTTACCCTTTAGCGTCGCTTGAGCAGAGAACGTAGCTGTGAAGATAATTAAGAAATCCCAATTGTCTTGTAGGTTTGAGATGATGATGATAAAAACTAAGTCAAAGGCAGAGGGACAAAGGGAAAAGATCTCTGAAAACGATGAATAGGATTGGGTATATAGGGTACGGGGGATTAATTATAGGGGAGGTGTGAGAAAATACAGAAAAGTTAGAGTTTATTAAGAAAAATTGTAAAAAGTACACTCCAAGATGGTGGAATGGGCTGACCCAAGAGCGAGAAGCAGCCTTATCCTTTTTGACTGGCTGGATTTGAGATGACATACAAGAGTTAGAGGTGTCCTACATTTGTCAAACATGTATTTGTTGAGGGTTGACTATGCACAGACTTTGGACAAGGCTCTGGGGACCCCTGGGAAACAAGACGGACAAGCACCCTTGTTCCCATGCTGCTAACGGTCCGGATGGCGGGGCGCCACAGAACTCACACGGCTGTGATTACACATTGTGGCGGGTGGGAATGGTGTGAGTGGAGGGAGGCCGTGGGGTCAGGGCCAGTATAACTGGAGCAAAGGCTGAGGAATGAGGGGGCTGGGGAGGTAGGCCAGGGGCTGGCTAGGAGGTGACGGTATACAGTCAGATTTGAGTCAGCGTGGGTGACAGGAATGTGTGTGGTAGACCAAAAGGAGAGCTCTGAGAAGTGACAGAAGGAGCCGCCAGGACGCTGAGAAGAAGCCAGTTAGCGAAGTGGAGTAGAATCAGGACAGTGAGTGCTGAGGACAGAAACGATGAGCTGTTCCTGTAGGCCATGAAGGAACTCATAGACAGGTCATTTGGATATGGTGGCACACAGGATTTCGGTGACTTTGCAGCAGAAACAGGATTTCAAGAGCTTGAGAAAAAGAATGAGTGCTTAAGAAAATGAGGTAGTGGCTCGAACCACCCATTAAGAAGCTGCTAATGAAAACACAGTTTATGGTTAAAATGTATTTGCCCACAGACACTTTCCCTCGGCTCAAATAGTCTTATGATGTGTTTCAGATGAAAAAAAAGATATTGACCATGAGACGGTGGTTGAAGAACAGATCATTGGAGAGAACTCACCTCCTGATTATTCAGAGTATATGACAGGAAAGAAACTTCCTCCTGGAGGGATACCTGGCATTGACCTCTCAGATCCCAAACAACTGGCAGAATTTGCTAGGTAAGTCACGAGAACTTTTAATTGTAGGAGGTACTTGAGTGTTGCCAGCTGTGTTTTTTTGTACCTAAATTATAATGGTGGTTTGCATTCTTACTCTATGGGGACTTCTGAAAACAAAAGCAGTTTTCTTTTTAGTAGTAATTGTGCTATTAATGTGAATGGCAACCATTTTGGATCCTTGCAGACAATAAAATGAAGTAAATACTCTTTAATTCCATAAATGACATTGCTTGTGGATAAAGAAAATTGCACACATCGTTTGTTTGGAATTGGATATCTTTACACTACCTTCTGGCCTGCTTGTATACGTTCCAAATTGAGTCCTGGACTGAACTGCAGGAGACCTGGGTCTTAGTAGATTCATCCTTTCATATTTCAATGTGTCATCAGTTAAGCTCCCAGCATTTTGTTAATTTAAGCTGGCATGACAGGAAGAGACCAGATATTTATGGCTGGAACCCCTATGTCTATCCAGGGTGAGCAGTAAGGAAGATTGGAACCCATTGGATGTTTTGCCTAAAATGACTGGGTTCCTACAGAAGCCGCTGCCCCTTTTTACATTGTTTATTTTCCAGCACTGTTTGGCAGTTTTTACCAGGACATGAGAAAACCCACAAACATGGCAATTTTTAAATAAAGTAAACTGATAAACTCTGGAGTCAGAGGGTCTTCTCCTTTGCCATACCTGAGGTTGTGTGGAGCCTGGAACTGCCCTGGGATCAGGAAGAAGGAAGTCTTTTTGACCCGCACTGTCTCAGAACAGAATGGGGCAGGGCACCCCAGCAGGTCCCGGCTTCTCCTCTCAGCCTGCCAGAAAGCCACCCCCCTGTCACTTAGTGCCTGTTCCCCACATGTCATTGTGTTTAATAAGGGTTTCAAACCCTGTTCTCTCCAGTGAAATTGTACTTCATTTATTTCTAATCTATTGTGGCTTAACAAAAATAAGTTAAAGCTCAGTCCTTTTGTTAATGGCATTGTGTTCCAGCTCATGTTGCCATTCATATTTTAAAGATAGGCGCATGTATCACTGTCCTCTCCCCACCCCAAATACAAATACAAATGGAATCTGAGGTGAGTTTTGGAACTGAAAGTCAGTCACCTCTTCCTTACAGTACTCAGAATTGGGTGAGGATATGATATGCGCTATATCCCAGGGACAGAGATAGGGAACACAGGAACCAAGAAAGCTGGTGGGAGGTTGGAGAGCATAGTTTTGATAGGTTCGTAGGGTTTCCATGGTGAGGCCTACATGTCTGAATAGCATGAGCACAGTCAGTATCCAATGAATATTCAGGAAAGAATAAGCAGTCACGGTTGCCTGAGAATTGGGGTGCTATAGAAGAGTACATGTGCCAGAGATGACAGGAGACAACAGAAAAGGTTGATTAAAAGCTTTGTTCCTTAGGAGATGGGACAATGGGAGACGGTGCTGGTTTGGCGTTCAGGGTGGGCAGCATTGGGTTTTAGATGCTAATAGAACATCCATTCTGGACTTGCGGTGGTTTCCGGAAGTGAGTGAGTCATCTGAGGCGGGCTGGGACAGCATGAGAGTATAGGCAAGTCAGCTCTTTGAGCAGGAGGTTTGGGAGGGAAAAGACCCTGTATATAGTGCTGAGAAAGCCCTGATAATTCAGAGGGTGAGCGAAATCAGTGTCAACAGAAGGATCATTCACATAGGGAGGGAGAGACTTGGGAAAGTAAGTCACAAAAGCCGGTGAAGGGGAGAATAGAGTAATACTTAACATGTTGTGAAGTGATTTCAGTGGAAGAACCAGAGGGTTTTGTAGAGAGGGGACTTGTGGGTAGTGAGCAGAAGCTGTAATTAGGCATGGGTGACCCTTGGCATTGTTCACCCTCGCTGGAGAATTGGGGCAGCTGGTCTGAAAACCTGTCCCAGTCCTCTGAACAGAAAATACGGGGTGCTTCAGTCCTGATCTCAGGAGGCATGTGTCACTGCTCTGAACTGGCAGCCTTTGCTGGTTTCCTAAGTGGTCTTACCTCTGCATCAGAGCTGCCTTGGACTTTCCTCCTGAGGAAGAGGGCCACCCACAGAGACTGCGACCTGGGTGCCAGATACTTTCAAGGTATCATTTGTGAAATTTCAGAACACTAAGTAAGGATGAAGTACCTAGAAACTTACAGAGAGAAAAAGATAGGTCACCTTCAAAAGAATGATCATTAGAGCTGAATGAGACTTATTTTCAACAGCAGTAGATAATTAGAAGACAGTGGAGTGGTGTGCTTTGAGATTTCTGAGGAAAATTATCAACATAGAATTCTTGATCCAGCAAAACTAACAATTACATGGGCAAAATAATGACAGTTTTAGACCAGTAAGACTTGTTTTATGCTGCACGCACCCCTCTGAGGAGGTTACTTATGGATATGTTCCAGTAAAATGAGGGTGAACATCCAAAGGAAGACTTCCTAAAGAATAAAGTGAAAGCAAAACCAAGAAGACAGCTGTGCTAGAGGCTGGAAAATACGTTCAATTAGAGTAGGAAGCTGGTGGGTTGTAAGAGTTTCTTCAAGAACAGTCTATTTCATTCAGTAGTGGATAGAATGAGTAAGAAGCTAGAAGAACTTGATGGTATGGGAAAGAGTTTTCTAAAAAAGAAGATAATCAGAAACTCACTGAAAAGAGGGGAAGTACTAGGAAAGTGATGGCCTAAAAATGGGGCTTACTTTTAACAGTATTTAAAGAGAGAGGACTCTTGACCTGACTCTCGGAGAATTCTCTCCTGAGCACTGAACCTACCCTTTTGGACTTCTGGAGCAAGAAATGTGATCTTGGCGCACAGTTAAATTCTACAGCATGTAGTGTTTACATAGTCATCTGAATGCGTTTATTTTCTTTTATAATCAGCCTGTTAAAGATTTCATTATGTATACAGAATACAATGAAATCACACTTTTCTTAACAGTGTATACAGAGTCAAGGTCAAGGTTTGGACATTATGAGGCGGACTGAGGGTGGGCTCATTCTCATCCCCATTTTCCATAGTATTTTGAGAAGATCATGTAAAACTAAACAAATCTCTCTTAATTGGACAGTGGTGGTGGTGAGAAATATTAGAGTCTGGAATGCCCTGTTTTGTTAGGGCTTCGTGTTTTGAGGATGTACCAATAGCTGAGTGGGATTTCCCAGAGGCCCTAGAATTGGTGCCTGGGGCCCTGAAAGCTAAAGGCACCAAGTTTCAAACTTAGGGAACAGGCCCCATGTTATTCACTTAAAAAGATCCACAGAACTTGTTCTGGCCTCCATGCTTCTTCAGCCTCCACTCCATGACTCAGCTGTTGGCTTGGGGGGTGGGGGGTAGGCAGCCGATGGTTTATTAGTGGCTTTTCTCTGTCCTCAGTATACTGGGGGGATGGAGTTCTGGACTGGCCTTGAAACTGACCACAGATTGTTTCAGGCTCCTGACACACTGACCCTAGACTGCGCAAGAAATCAGTTACGTGTGTGGGCAAGAAATAAAGACTGTCATTTGAAAGTCATGTATTTGGGAAGTGGGACTGACTGACTGGGTGACTGTTCTTTCCTGAAATGTCTTTTTAGTAAATACTTCAGAAAGTGGCCAGTGGGTGGGACCTGGCAAAACCTGATTAAATTGACAACCTTTGTGTGTTTTTCATTAACTAAAGTTAGTTCTTTGGAAACTTTTGGTCCCGAAAGATCAGAATAAAGAGTACGTAGGTCATTCCTAAGGGGATTATTTTGTTGTTCAGTATCCACCCTGAGACTTTAATCATGGTTAATGTGTAGATGAAATGTGATGGTGAAGCTGAAAGTACCTTAAAACTCTTCAGTATCATTACATGAATGCACACTGTTATTTAAGAGATACTTCATTTAACAAATTTTGTGTAAGGCAATATTATTCTTTGCACACAGAAGGGAGATGAAGCTTGCCATGGTGTTAACACAGGAACTGTGCTCCATCAACACGATTGGTGGCTCCAGTCTGAAGTCAACTAAGCTTGTTTTGCAGGGAAGAAGCTTATTTTCATTCAGGAATCACTGCTTCAAAAATGTTTTGTCTCGGCTCTGGGACATTTGCAGATTTAACTTGGCCGGAACTTCTGGTTTACACAGTGCCCTGCCGAAAATTGTGCCAGGAAATGTCTGCAGTTTCTGGTCCTCAGGTCCAACCTTGACAGTGGTGTTTCTTCCACAGATACAAAATGAGATAATCTCTAACCAGCAGTTATGCCATAGGGAGCAGCATATTGTCCATTCTTAATTGAACGGGAAGCTTCTCTTACTGGGTACCTGGCTCCTCTGTATAATTCTAATATACGAGGAGGCCTTTCTATTTGACCTGTGCTGTTCTCTCTCCATTCTCTCAGTCCTTTAGTTGAAAAGGGTGGTTCAGGACACCAGAACCTTCTGGGTTGTTAAGTACTACTGGCAATTTTTTTTTTTTTAAAGGAATTGACTCAATTTTAGCTAGGCCCATGTAACACATAGCTGGTGATAATAATAGCTATTATTTTCCAAGACCTTAACGTGCATCATCTCTTAATTGTCACAGCTCTGAAGTAGATAGCCTTATACCTTTTTACAGAATAAGAAACTGAGGCTGAGAAGTTAAGTGATTTGCTCAAGGTCGGGCAGAAGTAGACGTCAGCATCAATCACACATCCCATCTGTCTCATTCATAATGCCTATGCTGTTGTCATTGTCTCCGATTCAGAAGGTCTTTGTAAAGTATGACAATCAATGAAAACGCAAATCTGGGTTGCTGCTGACTAGTTTGGGCCAGTCAAGAAGATGTTCTAAGCAGTAGTATATTATTTTAGTCTTTAAAAAAAGTGTTTCAGGATTTCAAGTGTGTGTGTGTGTGTGTGTGTGTGTGTGTGTGTAAATTTTTTTTTACTTTGTAAGTTATATATCATTTGGTACCATGCAGATTTTATTCTTTATTCACAAAACAAAAATTTTTTCAATCTAAATATACTTAATTGGAAAATGACCTTTTTCCATTATTTGCATTAGAATAAAATGTAAAAGGTACCAACATATGAGGGTTGTCCCGAAAGTGTCCAGCCATGGAACCGGTCTCGTTCTATTGGCAATGGCTGGAGTTTTTCCGGACAGCCCTCGTGTGTATGGCCTCATTCGCTCTGTGTAGTGAAGGGTGATTTGCCAAGGAACTTAGGAGTGGCTCCAATTAAATACCTTCCACTTCCTCTTTGAATTTAAGGGTGTTTGTTCAAATGCATTTTAAACTCTCATTCTAAAATTCATTATATTGCTAAATACTTGTATACATTTTGAAAGTGATTTTTAAGAAAAAATACCACTTAATAATAACATTTTAAAAACTCAAGAGCTGCGTAAATGGTACATGGGATTATTCTCTTTAACTTTTGTGTATATTTCAAATTTTCTATGATAACATTTTTTAAAAATTAAATTCCTAGTAATAAGTCTTAAGAAAATGTATGGGGTGTAGAAACCCAGCTGTACCACACCTGTCCTACTGACACAAGTACCTCACTGCCATTGACTCCATATTCAAATCCCAAGTAGGGTGGAACAGGAAAAAAGTTGTTGTTACACATCTTTGGCAACCCAATAGGCACTTAGAGAATAGTTTTTAAAGTTGGTTTATTGAGAATTTGCATGCAGTAAAATTAACCCTCTTTTAGGTGAGTACCCTTCATTAAATTTGGACACATACAGTTGTGACAACAGTGTGTGTTAGTGGGGCCATCAAGGGGTAAACATTCTTAATTGGGAAGATCGGAGCTTGATTCTTAATACACTCTTTTTTATCATTAGTATTTGATTGGAGTAGAATTCTTTCGTATGAATCAGTGTAGTTTTCCAAACTTTGATGTAACCCCCAGGTGGTTGCAGTGGTACCAATTTATTTTATTTTATTTTATTTTATTTTATTTTATTTATTTATTTATTTGGTGCTGCCTAGTTTTGTGAACTCAGACCCAAACTCCAGGATGTAGTGGTAGCTCAGATAACAAAGTCTGGTTCAGAGCCCTGTATACAACAGGCACTTAGAGAATAGTTGCAGGGGGTTCCCTGGTGGTGTAGTGGCTAGGCTTTGACACTCAATGCTGCGGCCTGGGTTTGATTCCCCTACCCTACCCCCTGCAAAAAATAGTTGCTATCTTATGTGGTAATCTCTTAACTACAAGGAAGACTTAGTACCTGCAGGGCTGGGGTGGGAAAGGGTACCAGACTGAAAATCGTTGCTGTAAAATGGGAAATTAATACAGTCTTGGACAAATTCCTTCGAGACAAGTTACAGCTACCAGATAGGGTTTCCCTGTGCCCCTCCAGAGCATGGAAAGTTTAACTGGGTGATTGATGAATTCAGGTTTTTAAAGTAAGAAGCATCAGGTAATAACACTTTTCCCAGGTAAAGAGTGAAGAAAGACTGTTAGGGCCTTTGCTAATAGCTTAAAGACGATGGCAGAAGTCTTTTGTAATAAGAGTGGTGGTAAGTTAGCTTTTGTTAAGGAATCACTGACTTAGTTTATTAAATATGCATCCTCACTTAGGAGTGTAAGGTGGCAGCGCTAGGGACAAAAAGAATGTCTACTTCAAAGATTTAAATTTTTTTTTGTAGTTTTTCTAGGAACTCTTAACTTCTCAGCCCTCTACCACACACAAATCTGTAGGGAGTATTTGGAGAGAAAATTTTGACAAAAGACCAAATGTTAGTTCAGTGGAAATAGCCAGTAGGTAAGTTACCCAATCAGCACGCTCTCTGGGTAGTAATTCCACACAGGGCTCTCTGGCTGCCCACGTGATCAGGACTCTTATTACAACCTCGTCCCAAAGCAGGGCCAGAAAGCTCTGTCCTTTAAGAAGTGCTCTTACTTTTTGAAAAACTATCAGTGTGCTGCAAAGCAGGATGGAGAGTACAGGGTGTTTCCTACCTGTCCACCAGTCCCTAGGGGCTCCTCAAAGTAGCCAATACTAACAGTTATGTTTCCTTCTAGAGCCATTATACTTCTGTGTATATGAATAATTCTCTGCGTAAAGGACTATTCTGTACCCTTGTTTAAAAAAAAAAAAAACAACTAAAAATCATTCATGTCAGTATGAACCCCCCCACACACAGTTGCATTAGGAAGTATGTTTTTAAGACCCTTGCACACCCATCGATCCCCTTTTATAAGCCATGTTTATGACCACATCAGCTGCGCTCGGACACTGCTCCCACTAGGAGATTCTGTGGGTTTCTGGGCTGTCTTCTGTATTTTGAGAGTTTGGAGAAAGGAGCAGATACTTGAGTCCCCCACATCTCAGGGCCATTTTCAGCTGCACCACCGGCTTCTCAGCTGTGCTACCATGGGCGGCAGCCTCCTCACTGGGGCCGTGGGCAGAGGGACTCTGAGTGAGTTGTCCTGTGCCTTCCCCTTCATGGAAGCATACTGTCATCTGAGTTTTTATACCTGTAAGGAAACCATCTCAGGGACTATATGATTTATGCCAGTTAAGTCTACCCACTCCTACAAATCTCTCTCTCTCTCTTTTTTTTTCTTTTTTTTCTTTTGGTAAGAATGAAGCCAAGAAAAATTAAAGAAGATGATGCTCCAAGAACAATAGCTTGCCCTCATAAAGTAAGTAATGCTAGGGGGAAGTGTTCATTAGACTGTTAATGCACTTTCAGAGAGATTATAAGAAATTTGCACTTTTATTTCTGTCTTCATATTTGAGATTGAGGAACTATAATCTTCTGTTTCTAAATTCAAGAGACTATTTTGTGATATAAGTTTTGTTCAGTAAATGCCACTTAAATTGAAATACTATTAAATGGGGTTACTGTAGGGCACCAATGTTTTTATTATTACTATATATTGAATATAATACATTAGGACGTTTTCTTTGGATAATTAACAAGTCGATCTTAAGACATTGGGTTGCGTGTCACCCATGGAGCTTTATGGGACGGTAGTAGGCTCGTTATGGAAATTGGGAGCTTATTTTGGGTGTTGCTAAAGTAGGCCTAATAAGACTTCATCATTTCCTTCACAGTTTTCTTAATGTACCTTGTTAATTGTGTGCTACTAGAGGGGTACTTAATTGTTTTCAAATGTGATTAGTCTTTAAAATAAAATAAAATAAAAAGTACTTTGGGGATACTGGTTGGATCTGTTTCAAACTTAGTTGGATATGAAACTAATAGAAGAATGAGCTATCACACAGGTGCAGAAAAAGAAAGGGGGACAGTTTTTGGATGGAATAAGGAATGTTTTCAGATGAGGCTCCTGGAGAAGGATGAATTTAGTTTCATGGTGTGACCTCTACTAACTGTACTCACAAGTTCTTCACTCTTTTTTAATGCTCTTATGTGGAGATTTTGAAAAGTAAAATGATAATTGTTGGGATAAAAAATAAGCATTTGAAAACAGTTACACCTTTAGTGCCTGCCATCTCTAGCTTCTCTGTGTGTTTTTCAACTACATTTTATTAAAATTCCATTTGCTAAATGGAAACTCAGCCTTTGGGTCAAGGTGAAAAAACTGTGGCTTTTCCCACCCTCTACCTGTGACGCTGCCCACTGGTTGACTTGTGCTGTCCTCTGTCGTGCTGTCTGGTCATTCCCCCATTCGCTCCATCACTGGGCAACAACTGCAGAAGAAATGGTGAAGGACTTGTCTCTCGAGTACCACACACCCATCTGCCTCCCCACCCCGCGCTGGTATCAGTGTGCCTGCTTCTTTGCCTAGTGTCTCACAAAATAAATCTCTTCTGTAGTTGCCATTCCTTGGAGACCCTCTTGCTTCTTTCTCTGTCAAGAAGGGGAAAGAGGCAAAGAGAGAAGAGGGAACAGTAGGCGATGGAGAATGACAGCCCATTCTTGCAGCACAGAATATGGGGCCCACCAAAGGTAGTGGTGGACTGCCGTCATTTTAACTCCATTTATTTCCCAGGGCTTCTGTTACTTCATTTGGGGGACGGAGTTGGGCGAGGCAGCTGTGGTGTAGCTGGAAGCCAGGGTGCTGGGTTCTACTCCCAGCTCAACTACTATTAGTAGTGTGACCTTGGGCAAGTCTACTTAAGGACATCTCTAAGCCTCAGTTTCCTCATCTGTAAAACAAGGGTTTACATTAAATGATAAGGCCTTTTTCAGCTGTCTGTTTTTTGTCTTAAGTAATTTAACATTTCTACTGTAATACTAAGTAAAACTGAAGTGGGGGGCTGGGGGTTATTTTGTTTCAATGTGTCAGTGAAGGCTGTTGAGTGGTTGAAGCCTTTGTCACAGTTTGCAGTGTGACCCACTAAGCTCTCTCTCTGTTCAAAGGGCTGCACAAAGATGTTCAGGGATAACTCTGCCATGAGGAAGCATCTGCACACCCACGGCCCCCGGGTCCACGTCTGTGCAGAATGTGGCAAAGCTTTTGTTGAGAGCTCAAAACTAAAACGACACCAACTGGTTCATACTGGAGAGAAGCCCTTTCAGGTAGTGCCAGTCCCTTCCCCCCAATACTCCCCTGCAAGTATAGGTAGGCAGTGGCAACACTAGAGAGCCACGGCCAGACTCGGGGTCCTCGCACCTCCTTGTAAGAGGTGACCGTTGTCTGGATCAGTCACTCGGGGGCTGCCTTCCCCGTGCGCGATTGCTGAGATTCTGGGGACGGGATGTAGCACAGGGTTTATGGCGAGTAAGCCCAGGACTGCTCAAGAGCAAGCCTGAAACCCACTTTCTGGTGTGGTCACTGTGGGAGTGCAGCAGTTTAATTCTTAACAGTTAGTGGTGTATTGAGTAACGAATTGGCAGGGAACTCCTAAAGTTTTACTGTGTGAGAGTCAGCACATACAGTTCAGATTTTGTCTTGTTCTCTGAACTCCACGGAGAAGCAAGTGACCTCGCGGTGCCACTCGTAGATCTGGCGTGGTTCTTTTTGATACTTGGCACCAGAAACCTTCCGAGTCCTTTGTATTTTATGCAAAAGTACTGACACCATAATGTTTAGGAAGATTCTTGCTATTTTGCAAGTGTTTCTCTTACATTGTATTTAAACCATTCAGGAGTGCTAACCATGGGTTAGGAGTCAGTCATGCACAGTTAGAGTGCCCTGTCCACTAATTCTAGGACACAGCCAGAAACTTTCCCCAGGGCAGTCAGGAAAAGCATTAGGGTGCAGACGAGGCTGCCCTCCGGCACGACGGCGGGGCCGGCCCGGGTCGCTGAGTGGGTTGTCTCTGGTCTTTCCTCCGCAGTGCACGTTCGAAGGCTGTGGGAAGCGCTTTTCACTGGACTTCAATTTGCGCACACATGTGCGAATCCATACCGGAGACAGGCCCT
Source organism: Lyroderma lyra (assembly GCA_004026885.1). NCBI lineage: Eukaryota > Metazoa > Chordata > Mammalia > Chiroptera > Megadermatidae > Lyroderma > Lyroderma lyra. The sequence continues at coordinate 23,504 of PVJL010008198.1, read as the reverse complement.
ATGTGTGCCCCTTCGATGGTTGTAATAAGAAGTTTGCTCAGTCGACTAACCTGAAATCTCACATCTTAACACATGCTAAGGCCAAAAACAACCAGTGAGAAGACAAGAGAGAAGAGCCTTCTCGACCCTGGGAAGCAGCTTCCGGGAGTGTGATTGGAAATAAATACGCCTCTCCTTTGTATATTGTTTCTAGGAAAGAATTTTAAAAATGAATCCTACACACCTAAGGGACATGTTTTGATAAAGTAGTAAAAATTTAAAAAAAAAAAACTTTAATAAGATGACATTGCTAAGATAAGTTCTATCTTGCTCTGTAATCTCGTTTCAAAAACACGGTGTTTTTGTAAAAATGTGGTCCCAACAGGAGGACAATTCATGAACTTCGCATCAAAAGACAATTCTTTATACAACAGTGCTAAAAATGGGACTTCTTTTCACATTCTTATAAATACGAAGCTCACCTGTTGCTTACAATTTTTTTAATTTTGTATTTTCCAAGTGTGCATATTGTACACTTTTTGGGGATATGCTTAGTAATGCTATGTGTGATTTTTCTGGAGGTTGATAACTTTGCTTGCAGTAGATTTTCTTTAAAAGAATGGGCAGTTACATGCATACTTCAAAAGTATTTTCCTGTAAAAAAAGTTATATAGGTTTTGTTTGCTATCTTAATTTTGGTTGTATTCTTTGATGTTAACACATTTTGTATAATTGTATCGTATAGCTGTATTGAATCATGTAGTATCAAATATTAGATGTGATTTAATAGTGTTAATCAATTTAAACCCATTTTAGTCACTTTTTTTTCCGAAAAATACTGCCAGATGCTGATGTTCAGTGTAATTTCTTTGCCTGTTCAGTTACAGAAAGTGGTGCTCAGTTGTAGAATGTATTGTACCTTTTAACACCTGATGTGTACATCCCATGTAACAGAAAGGGCAACAATAAAATAGCAATCCTACAGAAAGAATATGGCAGAAAAAGATCTGTAAGCACAGTCTTATTTCCTTTTGTTGTCCAGAATAATTATAATTCTTGAGCCTCCCAGAAATTGGAAGCTAAATAAAGCAACTCAAGTTTCCTTTATTTTGCACTCAGTTACAGTGACTTGTGGTTAAAGCGATGCGTGGGTATTTTAATACTTTTCCTGCGTGTGCTGAGTTCTGTAAGAGAGTAGGTAGCAGGCATCCCGAGTTAAGGAACTACCTCAGAGCACCCCATCCGGGCCCCTTGACGATTGGATTTTGACTTTTAGCTCCCCCAGCAAATGTGTGACTGAAGCATTTATGCCCTGGCCTATGTGTGTCCTCAAGGTAAGGTGTCACCTGGCGGGGGGTGTGAGCAGAGGGCAGATCAGGTGGTACCATTGCTCAGGCTGGCTGCTGTCCCCCCTCCCCCTGGCTTGTCTCACAGGAAGTAATTATTGACTCTCGGGTTTGAGAACCCTGGTTTCTCCGTCTCATGGAGTCTTTAATGCTAGCACGTGTAGCAATTGAGCGCCAGTAGCTTAACTTCATGCTTCTAAACGACGCGGTGCAGATTGGCAAAGCAATTAGGTTATTAAGAAAGCTGTACTCAATGAGTACTTTACCTCTCACATTGTGACCTCTTACATGTATGATGATCATTTTTGAATTTTACTCGGAGCCAAATATCAGGCTCATGAGAGTATTTTATAAAACTGCCATGATACAGCAAAATCTCATTTACTCAAAATGCAAACATACCGTGTGACTTTGTGCTGTGTGCTTGACTCTGCAAGGTAATTGGCAAACTCGCTAATACCAGAAATTCACTTACGAGATACCCAGGACACCATCAGGTCAAAACGTAGCCCTATCTCTTCTCCATCGGTCCTATACAAGAGGATTGGTGGCCCAAATCAGTGACCATGTGGCTCTGGGGAATTTTGAAGTGCCTTCTGAATCATAAAGGAAAATTTTAACTGAGACACTTTTTTTTATTCGTTCAGAATCTGTTTTCCATTGAGTAGTTTGATGGAACTGAGTTAATCTGAAGAGCCCAGCTGTGCCCTGGATAAATGAGCCAGGCTTTGCTGTATCTGGCAGTCAGGAGAGAGGTAAGCCCTGGTGGCGGTCCCCTTCGAAGCTGAGTGCCCCAGTGTGAGCGTGTGCTTCTCTGATTAGATGTGGGGCAGAGGCCTCCACAGGTACCCGCGGTGTAAGCACCCGTGCCTCCCCTCCCACCATCAGATGAGCAGTCCTGGGGTGGCCATATTTGCTGGCTGGAGCTGCATCACCCTTGCTCAGCAGTGCCACACTGGAGCTTGGTACTGGCGCTGTCCCCGGAACTCCTGCCCAAGGGCCCAGGGCAGGGCAGACTTGTGCTGTGGGGAAGTGCTGGCAGCCCTGAGAACCACGCCATGACCTACAGAAGCCAGGCCCCTGGGCGTGTGGAGGGAGGGCCCTCTTCCTCTGTGCCTTGACCCCTAAGGGATGCCTTTGGTCATCTCTTCCGTCCCTTCCTGTCTCTGAGTCGAACAGTCATCACTCCCTTGACTCTTTCTCTGTTCTTGTGTCTTCTGTCAATCTGCAGAGTTAATTTTTGAAGATTTTAATTGGGGGTTTGAAGAAAATTTAATGTCCAAGTTCCTTGTTGACGTACCACTCTCGATTTACAGTAGTGTAGAAAACTAATAAATGAGCAACAGCTCAAAGAGTAGAAGTAGTTCTCACGGAGTATAACTTAAACCCATTTCACTTGTGGTTATAATTCATAATTTTGCTCAAGATGTGAATTACAAAATTTGAAATGGTGTTCTAACAGTGAGTCGATTGTCTTGAGGATTAATCTGATTTATAAATAATACTGATAAACATATTTTCTTACATCTGAACTGAAATAAATGCATGTTTCTAGCATATATAATATAAAACGCAGAGGATAAGTTTACATTTAATAAGATGTTGTTTTCTATTTTTGGATTTATTATTTTCCCCCTTTTTGGTAGTGGGGTTTAGGGGGAAGCATAATATTTGTATAAAGAACTGTCACCCCAGAGTGACATTTATTTTCCAAGGTGACAACGCACTCACGCTGTTGGTTTCATATGGTGTTTGTGTGCTAGGCCTAGATTCAAGGCCTGAGAATTTGAGGAAAATCCACAAGTTTTTTTTGTTTGTTTTTTGGCCTATCTGGTTTTCATGTACAGGTTCTTTGAAGTGTCACTTATTTTGCTAAATTTCAATAAATTAAAACCCTTTGGCAGACTTATATGCCCGATGCCTGCTGCGTTCGCAGGCTGAGTTGTAGCTGGTTTCTTCACAGACAAGTCACTTCCATCCCGCAAACAGCCCGGAGAGACACCCAGATTGACCTGAGTGGTCCACGGAGGGCTTGGTTGCTGCCCCCGTTCTCTTAACAGAACCCACCCATATAACTTGGCTCCCAGCTGTGTCTGTGGCCCAGGAAAGCCTGGGCCTCTTCGCCCCAGCTCCAAGTGGAAGGAGTCTGTTACTTGTGGCTGCCTCCTCTGCATTGGGATCAGCACACCGTAGGAAGGCCGTGTTATTCCTGAATTCTTTAAGTTCCTTCTATATTTTTTTGACATCTGAGCACCAACCAGAAAGAGCAAGAATCCCAGAGGTCAAGAATGGTGGTAGCTGAAGCCACCCATAAGCGTCCATCCATCAATGCCACGACCGTGCTACTGGATGGCCTCAAACCCCTGACCTCAGGGGGCACGTGTCTGACCTCATAGCCCTTTGTCCTGGCTTCGCTGGCCGTAGGACAAGTACAGCCCCTTGTCAGACAGGGTTCAGGCCCAGCAGTTCCTGGCAAGCACATTCATTCCACCCAGACGACTGGGGCTGCTGCCCCGCAGCTGCGGGCATGCGCTCCATAGCCTGCTCTTGGTCATCACAGAGGGCACTCCATGCCTTCAGAACCCCTCTTTTGTGCAGAAGCATTTGACTGAGTGGTTGGCCAGGTCTTCGCTACCATTCAGGCTGTGCTCAGGTCCCCTAGTCACTTGAAGACAGCAAGGGCAGGTCCTTGAGAATGTTGGGCAGGAGAGGGCGGCCCCTCCACACTTGGATGAAAGGTTTCCCAGCATCCTCTCCAGGCCTGAGGGGTTGGCAGAGTTCCAGAGAGGATGTTTAAGCCGGACTGTGTGCAGGCTTGATGGGAGGGGCGGGGACACACTGTTGACACACTTCCTCCACTCCCCTTGTAGAAACCAGAAGGGAACGTTGACATTCAACACTGGCATTAGGGAGGCAAGCAAATCAGACTTCGCACAAGCTGGTCACCCGGCTGCCGCGATTCCGGCCAGCACTGTGTGGGAGTCTGCACAGGGTGAGTGTGGTGGTGTCACATCATCTTAAAGCAATGACTGGTTTTCCACAAAGTGGCAAGTGATCAAATTGACTGCTCTTCATTAAAGACACTCAGACGCCATAAGAAACAGCATCGGAAAGTCACAGGGAGGGTGGCCAGGTGCTGTGCTGTATTCTCTGTTCACTGCTCTGTCTGGGGGTTGCACAATGCATGTATTATAGAGGGGAAGAGGGCGTCCGTACCAAACAGTAACCTTTTTCTACAACATCCGTAACTGTTACGAGGCTCTGTAATCTACAGGTGGTGATTGGTCAAACCATTTTCATAGAACAGTTCTGTTTTGATTCACTTTCTGGTACCTTCTGTAGGCCCTGACTCAAGGACTTAGCATTGTGTCTCATGTACATCTTTTTCTTAAATGTTCTTTTGCCATATCTGGAATTGTCCTTGGTTTCTCCTTAGCTCATAGGTCATAGATGCAGAAATATTATAGTATTTAAGGCATCCGCATCAAGCAAGATGGCTTTGCATCCAGAAAAACATTTAACAATAACTCAGTTTGAAGCGCCAAGCATGTGTAACATGGCTCTATAAAAGATAATAAACGCATAATGTTAAGCTTTTTCATGCCTGTGGCTCTTGTTTGTTCCTCCAACCTCTAAGCTGCCTCTTTCCTGAGTTTCAGTACCTGGTGAACGTGGTCATAAGCTCCCACCTGGTCTGACAGCCAGCCGCCTGCACTAACTGGGGCAGGTCCTCGTGGATTTCCTTGCGCAACTCCCAGGATTCACGCTCACCAGCGGAAAGTGCTTCCTTAACGTCACCTCCCAGCTCCAAGGTAGACTCAGGAGCCGGAAGGAGTTTTAATGAAAAACTTGCCCACTTTTCGGAGAGCACGACCAAGTGAAATTCTCATCCAGTGTTAGTTCTGGGAGCTCCAGGGCCAAAAAGAAAATCTTACTGACTGCATTAGACTCTTAAAGCCTCAACAAAATATACTGAGAGCTACCTAGGATGTAGGATGTGGCCAAAAGGAACGCAGAGAAACACCTGGCCTCCCCCGGCGGGGCCCAGGTCTGATGTATTGCAGAGCAAGGTTTATTATTACTCCTTGATTCGTGTGACTTCCCCTTTTTGCTAATGATGGAAGGGGTTGCTGCCAAGATGTTGCTGAGGTGGCAAGTCCTGGGCCTGCATGAGGCCCAGAAGTGCTGAGTGAAGGGCCAAGATAGAGCTGAGCTGAGAGCAGCATTGGTGAAACTGGTCTTCAGATTTTCAGACCAAAAGGTTGAGAGCTTTGGGATTGCTTTCTCTGGGCACCCCTGGAACACTGAACCAGTGCCCCTTAGCCCTTGCCAGCACCTCCACTTGGCTGTAATAACATTTGCTGGGGGCCTACCTGTGCCCAGGACTGTGCTAGGCATTGTGGGCACCATTTCATTTACTCCTCCAGACTACCCGTGGAGGAATTCAGTCGCATTACCCATGTCATGGGTGAGGGACATGGGTTGACGATCTCGGCAGCTGCAATTCAAAACCCAGGCTGACCTGGCTCCCACTGCACTCTGCTGCCCCTGGCACCTGGGCCTGAATTTTCTCCAACCCCTTTCAAAGTAGGCCTGCTCCCTGTTTATGGAGCGGCGGCATGGCCTTGACTCCCAGCAGCGCATCCTTCAGCTCTTAGAGCTGTCTGCTGGCCTTGGACGCTGGCTCTCAGCCCCCAACCCCAGCCTTCCTCAGCTCCTGTTCTGGCCCCAACTGCTGCCCTCCAGCCTCCTGTCATTGCACCTGCAGTTCCCTAACTGGGCCTCACCTGCCCATCTGAACCTACAGGATGAAATAAATCTGAAGCTTTCACTTATCCCCAAAGCCAAGCCCCAGCCCTGATCTACTTTTCCAACCTCTCCCCACCTCCCTTGCAGTTGAATTCCCTGTCCTTGAATTCCCAGGGTCACTCATTCATTCAACAAACAGCACCAATTATGTGTCAGTTTCAGATGCTAATGGAACTTGCATTACATCCAGCAGAGGAGACAGGGGGATGCTAGAAAGATGGGTAAGGGCTATGACAGCGGAGTGGGGGAGGAGAGCAGTGTCAGGGTCGGCTGAGGAAGCTGGGCCTGGCGGCCCAAGCTAAGCTCCCTCATATCCTGCAACACAGCATGTTCCTTATACAAGTCGCAGGAGCAGGTGGCCAGAGCCCCTCTCCACCACTCCCTGGCAGCGGCAGCTTGCCCATCCTCCCTTCCCTCTCCCTGGCATGAGCCGTCTCCCCTCGCAGCCGCCACAGCCTCCGGGACCTCTCTTCCTGGTTGCTATGGCCGCTAGGCCTGAGGGTTAATCATAGTTCTGCTGCTCCAACCTTAGATCCCGGACTGGGCCGGTACTCGCGCGTGCGCCTCCCCCTTCCACCACCGGAGGGCGCTGTGCGGCGGCCCTTCACGCGCCGCGCGGGCGTGGGGGCCCAGGTGCGGGACGTGCGCGTGTGCGCGGCGCGGGGCATCCAGGGCCCCGCAAGCAGACCCTTTTGCGATGTCTGGTGATTTTCCGCCCCCGAGTCGGGTGGGAGAAGCTTAGAGGCTACAGCTTGGCGCTCAGCCATGTGTGCCCTCCGCGGACGCCCTTAGCCCAGCGTGGGGAACCCCCAAGGCCAGGGGTGGGGGTTTGAGGGGGGGGTCATTCATTCGTCCTCCAGTACTTGCGGGGCCGCCTGCTGCTAAGCCCTGGGCGTGCCGAGGAGACGTCAGCCACGTCGGGATTCTGCTGGACCGAAGTCAGATGACCTTGGGCCAGTGGGAGTTTCATTTTCCTCAGCTGAAGCTGGGAGGGGAACGGAAGGGTCGCCGGGGTCAGCATCAAAGAATCCGGAAGAAGGAGCTCCTGCCAGCTGGGTCCGCAGGGACAGAGAGGGGCGGGCTGGCCCCCAGGACTGGCTGCGAGGGAAGCGGGGGCATTGGCGGTGCCTTTGTAGGGCAGCTTGGAGTTGACAGGAAGGGCAGACATTGCAGGAGGAGCTACCTGAACAAGGCCTGGAGTTGGGAGGGCTCCTGGTACACCCCTAGACCAGGGAGAGGGGTGGCCTGACCTCTCTCTAGTGCCCTGGATAAAGTCAGGACCTGGTGGCGGGTTGGGAGGAAGGGGCCCGGCCGGAAGCCCTCCACACGGGGCTGCTATTTATCTTACCTTCGCGCCGTAGGCGGCTGTGGGCGGGGTTCCTCCTCATCCCACCTCCACTCCCAGATCTTCCCACCCCCATCCCAATCCCGCTGTGCTGCGGTCACCCGAGTCACCACGTTTATTCTAGTGCTGGGTCATTCGCTCCTCACCCATCTTTCCTCGTGAACTCAACGTCGATCGGATCACCCATCCCCGACTGGCCTGTCCTTGGCCTCATCCTCCCGATGACCCCACCCCAGCCTACCACCGCCTTGGCTCCCCTGACACCTGCCCCCGTTTAGTCTCCGTCCTGGGGGTCCTGCTCTCTCACCGCCACTCCTGCCTCCCCAGGGCTGCAGCCAGGCCTCTCCTAGCCTTCCTGCCCGCAACCTCCCAGGGCAGGGCTTCCCACCTGACAGCACCGCCCTGCGGCAGTGGGCGTCCTTGCAGTTGGGGAGGGGCACACAAACGGCTCTTTCCAGCCCAAGTCCTGTCTATCAGCCGGCCTGGAAGAGCTGGGTCCGGTGGGGTGGGGGCCTCCAGGGAGGCTGGACAGGCCCAGCTCCCAGCTGCCACTGCCCCTTCTGTGGTATCCCTTGTCACAGTGCAGCGGAGGGCCCGTGGCTGCCAGGTGACAGTGGGGGAGGGGTCACAGCAGCAAGGAAGCTGAGACCAAGGAGCACACCAAGTGGGTCCTGAACCTGTCAAGGTCCCTGGATTGTGCTGCTGGAACTGCCACTCCGGGGTGTCACTGCAGTCACGGGATTGGTGAGTTGGCCACCAGGAGTCTGGGTGTCGGGTCCAGGCTGGCCCTGGCTGGCTGTTGTGGAACCCCTCCTGCACGGCCAGGCCCAGGGCAGTGGTGTGGTGAGGGCTGCGGCCCCAGCACCATTTGGGCACATGACCTTGGACAGGGCCCTCGTCACTGGCGTTCTGCACTGTAAGATGGAGACTGGGAAGAGGGCTGGAGTGGTGCACAGGGCTGAGCTGTCCCCACTTACTCTGTGTGGGACGAGGGACCTCTGTTTTATGACAAATGACTGAATAACTAAGTGAAAGCGGCCAGGCTGGGGCCAGTGAGGAGTGTCATGAGGATTATGCTTCACTCATTCTGTGCACCTGAGGTTCGCAGGGATAAACAGAAAAGGGAAAGAGGTCACTGTGTGTCAGCTCAGTGTCGGTGCCAGAAGAGCTGGGCTGGGCCGCAGGGGCTTCCTCTGCACGCCTGGTGTCCTGCACTGGTCAAATAGGGAAAAGGAGACTCAGAGTTTCCCTCAGACTGCCATGGGGACTTCATCCGTCACCGTTCATTTCACAGAGGGATCCTGCCCACCGGCCAAGGGATCCTGCCCACCGGCCGAGGGAGCCCTCCCTTCCCGGCCTCAAGATGCCCTTGGGCTCAGAAGCCCCCACCTGGCCTGCCTCCTCTTGCCCTTGGTAGCCCACTTACCTCACAGCCTCCTGTGGTGTCTTCAGGGCACGAACAGAACCCATCCCTCCCCTGGGTAAAACCTGCCAACTCCTCACCTTGGCCATGATGCAACTGGCCTCAAGTAACAGACACCAAGGGACAGTGCGTGGAACATGGGGGAGGTAACTGGCCTTCCATAGACCAGGCTGGTGCAACGGCCCCCCAAGGCTACAGGGCTGGCTCTCTGCAGGCCTCTTGTCCCCATTTCATCAGGAAAAGGTGTGTTTGTTCCTTTAGAAAACTTTTTCTGAAGCCCCAGCTGCTGGCTTCTGCTTTCATCTCCCTAACCAGACCTGGGACCTGTGGCCACCTCTAGCTGCAAGGGAGTCTGGAAAGTTTTTTGTTTGTTTGTTTGTTTTTAATCTGGACACAAGTCCAGAAGAAATTGGGGTTCTATTACAAAATGCAAGATGATTTCTAGGTAGGCACCTAGTGGAGTCTGCCAATGTCCCCCAAGTACCTGTGACTGTGCCCTTATTTGGAATGGTTCTTTGCAGATGTAATTAGTTAAGATGAGGTCATACTGGAGTGGTGTGGGCCCTTAAGCTAATGACTGGGGTCCTTATAAGGAGAAGAGACAAACGAACAGGGGAGAAGGCCACGTGAAGATGGAGGCAGGGGCTGCAGTGATATGCCTACAAGACAGATGGCCGGCCACCACCAGGTGCCGGAAGGGGCCAACACTGTTCACACTGAATTTCAGACTCCTGGCCTCCAGACCTTCAGGAGAATAAACATCTGTTGTTTAGGCCTCTATCTCCAAGATGATTGTCAAGTGAAAAAAGCAAAGGACAGAACAGGCAGTACCTGGGCCACGCTCTGTGGGGAGTGGGGATGTGCCCGTGTGCTGGGACTCGCCCAGGACGGGATGTCCTCTGGGAACTGGAGGCGGTTGTCAGCTCCAGGCAGGGGCATGCCAGCCAGGGAGGAGGTGGGACCAGGTTTTCCCCTTCAGCGCACTGCCTGGGTCCTCTTTGCATTTTTATTGGTTGTCATGTTAATATAGTACTTCTTCCAAACAGAATAAATATAAATTCAAATCAGGGAGAAAATAAATTGTCAAATAAATTCATAACCACTCTCCCAAGCCTTCCTCCCATGCAATTCATTGGCAATGTTTAACCATCAGCGCTCAGGGTAGGAGCAAGGGACCCCAGTTTTTTAGCATTTGCCTGGGTTCTTTCAGAGGAAAGAGAAGTGTGAGAGGCCAGTGGACCTCATGGCGGAAGGAGCTGCTGCCTGGGACCCCAGGAAGGGGATCACTGGGCTAGCAGGGCCTGTGATGTGCCTGAGGACACCTTCCCCTAAGGTCACCAGCCAGCTCCTTCCTGGAAGCTGAAGATAAACCCAACATCACAGGTTGGTGCTGGGGGTTAAATGGGGTGTAAAGGCCCCGGAAAGCTGGCCCCTCTCCTGGAGGGAAGGCTGCGGGCCTCTCTCCTGCCCTCTCCCACAGGAGGGCAGAGCTTTGGGGCTCAGCAGTTGGGAAGAAAAGTGTCTCCAGGTGGGTAGCTCGGTGCCCAGAACTGATTCCAGGAACCTGAGCGCAAGTGTGGGTGGGTCAACAAGGCCTCCTCCAGGAAGCTCTCATGGACTCCTTAGGTTGGGTTCGGTCTGACTGCAGAAGGACAGATCCACCCACCCTCAGCTAATGTCCCTCTCTGGTTCCTCACCACAGCTCACTACTCCCAGAGAGCTATGACACACACTGCCTGCCCTGCCCAGCTGGGGGACCAGCAAGAACCAGGCCTCCTATCACAGGGATAACCAGACATTTGCTGAACAGCTGGGAGCTCATCAGCATGTCTGAGCTTTACTCACTCAACCGCACCCTTCCCCCCATTAGCCCCATTTTCGCAGATGAGGCAACTGAGGGTCTAGGTGTATCCTGGAGCTTGCCCCAGGTCACACACAGCCAGGGCTGCCATCAGAGCCCAAGGGCACACAGAACCACCGAGCTGGCGCATGACTCTACGAGCTGGCGCATGACTCTACGGTGGGGTGTGGAATGAAGTCCCTTTCTCTATGATATACAAAACGCAGCCCTAGCCCCTTAAAAAAACAAAGAATACTTTATTCCCTTGGTGTTTGTGTATAAGAATGACACCCGTGTACAGGGCGGGAGGTCTTATCTACCTGACTAGTCTGCCTCCTAGACAGCTTGTCACATGGCCCAAGAGACTGAGCCCCACTCAGCAAATGAGGCACATACAACCCATGCAAAACCCTCCCCAACCTGCTCCAGCCACATGGCCACACTGCACGGAATGTGCCCCGGGTACCCAAGGCTCACAGCACAGCCCTGGCTTCTAGTAACAGCCCCAAGAATGTGGGCTCAGATTGATCCCATACCTGTGCCCTAACAGTCCCATCATGGTCTCATAGGAGACCAGGCACTGAGGAGACTGCCCAGGGAAGATACCACTTGGTGGGGAGGGGGGATCCCATACTGTCTCCCTGCTGACCTGTCTGCACACCCTGGCTGGGCTGTCAGCTGCCCCATGTCGTTTTACAGATGGACAGCTGGAGGACCAGAGGATAAAAAAGATTGTCCCCCCGAAGCAGCTGTATTTAACTGTTAAGATTTCCCAAGGGCCTGGCCTACCCCCACCCCAGTCTCCAGTCAGATATGGAGCCTCTAACACATTCCACGGCTTCTTGGTGGACGCCCAGGTCACCCTCCAGGGGGACTGGCAGTAGCAGGGTATTCCCAGCAGTGTCATGTGGAGAAGCTCAGGTGTATTGGCAGAGGGTTCCATTCTCTGACACCTGGAGGCACCTGGAGCTGCCTCTCTGTCCTCAACACAGAGAATGGACAGGTGGCCAAGTGTCCCCGGACCTCTGCAAGGCAGAGGACATGCAGAGCTAGTGAGTCACTGGGTAGCGATCCTCAGGTCATCAGAGACCCCAGGGAAGGGCTGGAGTGTCGGCTGGGTTTCTGGAAGCTTCCGAGTAGCAGTGCCAGGCACTGCACAGGCATCACTTCTGAGCTTCCTGATTGCACAATGGGTATAAGGAGCCCCATTTCACAGCTGAGAAAACTAAGGACCCCAGGTTCGTAGCCCAGGTCACCCAGCTGAGGAGTGGAATTCAACCCAGGTCTGATGGAATCCCCAGCCCACAGTGTCTGGGCATCTGGGCAGGGTGAGCGGCCAGTCGGCTGATTTCTGTCTGTGCTAGGTGTTTGGAAGGCACCTGGGGAGGTAGCGCCTCATCCGCTGGGGCCTGGGCATCACAGGCTGGAGGGGTGAGCCAGCGTGGGCCCAGCTGGGGCAGCGGGGGTGGTGGGCATGGCCTCATCCTCAGGCGGGGCCTCCTGGCCGCGAGCATAGGTGAGCACAACGGTGACGGTGGCGAAGGTGGCCGCGTTGACCGGGAAGGCGCGCAGCAGCGTGGAGGTCAGCCCGCGCGTGAAGACGCGCCAGCCTTCGGTGCGGTAGCTCTGGCGCACGCAGTCGAGGATGCCCCTGTAGCGTGGGGCGCCCCTCAGCCCGTCAGCCTGCAGCCGTGACTTCACCACGTCCATCGGGTAGGTGGAGAGCCACGACGTGATGCCCGACGTGCCGCCTGCCAGCAGCAGCTTGGGCACCAGCAGCCGGTCGCCGGGCTCGCAGCCCAGCGCGCGCGTCAGCACGTCGTAGGTGAGGAAGTAGACGCCGAAGCTGGGCGTCTCGCGCAGCAGCGTGGACACCATGCCCCGGTTGACGCCGCGCAGGCCTTCCTGCCGGTAGATCTGCACGAGGCAGTCCAGGGAGCCCCGGTAGGTGCGGGCCGGGCCCGCGTCCTGCACCTGCAGCCGCGTCTTGGCCAGCTCCATGGGGCAGCAGATGACGCACTGGATGGCGCCCGCCGCTGCGCCTGCCAGGAACTGGTTCAGTGGCGAGTCTTGGCCCAGAGCCCGCAGGGTGTTGCCTTGCACACCGAACACCAGTGCATTGATGAAGGTGAGCCCCATCAGTGGCGAGCCCAGGCCCTTGTATAGACCCAGCACCTGCGGGGTGCACACGGCAGGGTCGGGACCCTCCTGCCTGGGGGCTTGGGCTGCCCAGCCCATCTCCCCAGGGAAACTCTATGCAGATGGTGGCAGCCCCAGCCCACTCCAGGTGTTCATGAGGATCAAGTAGAGTTTTATAGAATCAGAGTCACCAATTTGAGAGGGGGGCATTCACACCTCCCCATTTCCAAAGTCCTGATTGGCCCAGTGGTCCCCTGACACTTTCTTACCCACCTCCCAACATCCCTAGAGGCTGGTCTAGAGGCTGGTTTCCTGCGCAGAACCCCATTCACCCAGGCCCAGGCCACTTACACTCTCCTGCCTGATGATGGACTGGAAGCAGTGCAAGGTCCCTCGGTACTGGGGCTTTTCCACGCTCTGGACCTGAAGCCGCACCTAGGAGGAGAGGGCCCAGTGAAAGGGGGTCAGTGAGAGCCAGGGCGCCAGGCTCCTGTGGCCTGGCACTTAGGATGGCCACATAGGCTCTGCCCAGGAGGCCCGAGGCCAGACCCACAAGGCAGGGAGCCAAGCAGCTAGCTTTCTGTGGCTGTTGGAATTCCAGGGTGGGGTGAGGCCAGGGCCTGTGCCTCTTCAGGGAGAGAGGGGTATCAGTGAGCAAACAGCCAGAGAAAGCCAGCTGCACTGGGTGGCACCCAAGGGGCAGGGGGTCCCCAAGATCTCAGGTAAGTACAGGTTAAGTGTATAAATGGAGATGTGCACCAAACTCATATCCCGGATCTCATTTCATTTTCTAAGTTTCATGTTGTGAACGTTGACCAACCTCAGTGTCTTTAGCAACCACATCAAACAAAGCCTTCTAGTTGATTATCTATGCTTCTTAAAATGCAGCCACAAATAGTTTTGTTAGCAACAGCAGGAATGGCATGACGACTGAGATAAATGTCACACTGGTGACAGGATCAATTATAAGCAACTACCCATCACAAGAACACCAGGAGGTGTGACCCCCACCACCACCACCACCCCAGCAGTCACTGGTACCTGGGTTATACTATAGAAAAAGCAGAGTGACAGGTCTGGAAGTGGAGAACTATCGCTGGCCGTGCTCCGCTGCGACCCAACCTCCCCGTAAGTAAGTTACCCGATAGTAAATTCTGTCATGTTCTATGGAGCTGCCGGCTTTGGCTTCCGGCCTAAAGACACCTTCTCGGGACGATGGCCATGATGCTTCTGCCCCACCATGGGGCGCCAGGACTCCTTGTCCACTGTCTCTGCAGTGTAGTGACAGTGGACATGAATACCTCCTGGGACCTCCCCACTGTCCTGTGGCAAACTGTGCCCAATGCCAAAGGGGCTGCTGGCCTAAAGTCCTGTCACTCAACACCCCACATCGGGGGCTGGCACGCACCAACGGGCATCACAGTCTTGGGTTCCTGCTCAGGTTCTGCCAGTGGCCCCTTGTGAGGACAGTGGTCATGAGTTAACAGCAAAGCAGTGACAGGAGAGCAGCGGACAGCCTCCCTGGGAACCATATCAGCACTGTGGGCCTGGGGAGCAGGCCCAGCGGTCTAGGTCTCACTGTGAAAGCCTGCTTTGTGGACCCAGAGCTTATCTCTGCACTCGATACATGAGCCCCAGAGGGCAGAGCGCCAGGAACCTTTCCTGAACCTGAGTCCATGTCACGGGGGCGAAGTGGGGACTAAAGGAAGTCACAGTTTCAGGAGCCAGTTCCCTACTCTGACTCAGAAATTGCCAACATGGCCAGGGCCATGGCGTGAGCGCCCACCTGTGCTGGGCGGTGGGAGACGGGCCTCGAGTGTGGTCATCACCGGCCCAGGTGCATGTGGTGGCTCCCATTTTAAAGACGGGGAGCCTGAGGCTCCAAGATATTTGGCAGCTTGGCCAAGGCTGTCCTCTCCAGGGACACGAGTGCTGGTCGGGGCTGGTGGGGGTGCCGGCTGGTGAGAGCAGGTGGCTCTTCTACCGGCAAAGGCACTTATAAGAAACGTACCAGCTCTGCTCATGGCTGGGGCAGGGAGGGACCTCTCCTGCTGGCAGTCACTGCAAGTGTCACTCCAGCACCCTTCCCACCCTGGCTGCTGGCTCTGCCAGGACTTGGCAGGGGAAGCTGAGCTTTCAGAGAAATGCAAAACCACTGGTTGAACTTGAATGACGCATGAATACCATGCACTCTGTCTGGCTCAGATGTTGTTTTTTTGTGGGGGGTAGGGGGGAGTTTCCTGAGCGGGGACCGAACCCAGGCCGTGGCAGTGAGAGTACCGAAGCTTAGCCCCTACTCCACCAGGGAACCCCCCTCGGGTTTTTGTGCTATAAGGTTTTTCACTTTCCCATCAATGTTCTGGGGGCCCTGGCACTAAGAAATGACGTGAAGCAGAACTGTCCCCTCCTTGGGCTGCAGCACCCTCAGATCCCCCAGGAGTGTCTTAGAGTCTTCGCAGGTTGGGCACTGTTTCATGCCCAGGTTCAGGATGGCTCAGGTCCCACAGAGACCACAGAGGCCCCTCCTTACTGTTTCTGACCCCTGGTCTGGGGTAAGCCTTTGCTGTCTGGGGGACCAGGTCTGGGGTGAAGTGTGGCGCAGTGGCCCACATCTTGTAACATCTAGAGTCTTACTGTTTTGGGGTGATAGGATCTCGTTTGATGATTGATGGCCCCACCCTGGAAAAGTGATCCATCTCACTCCTGGCTCCCCTCAGGGCTGGGAGACCCCAACAGAAAGACCTCCTGATCCAGAGGGGCTAATTTTTCTCAACCAGCCCCACCCAGGCTGCCAACCCAGGACTTGTGCTGGGCCCAAGCTCACATCACATCCTCCTGGTCCCCTGCTAGTCCTGAAGGGAACTGGGAGGCAGGGGAGGGGCAGGGTGGGGTTCCGGCCCAGGGTCTGGGGCAGTGAGCACAGAGAAGCGAAGCCTGGGGTTCGCCTGGTCTCCGGGGTGAGGCTCACACTCACCAACAACAAAGTTACACTTTTGCTACAGAAGGAGACAGCCCCCCAGCTCAGAAAGTAACCGCGGTTAGAGCATCACATCCCGGCAGAGCCCTCGAGCAAGCCCCCCACCCCACCTCTCCGCCCCCTGCCCTGCCTTTGGGACGGCCGCTGCCTGCTGAAAGCAGGCTTGGACAGGGCTCCTGACCGCTGTCATGTCCACAGAAGTAGGACGGAAGGCCACCTTCACAGAGAAACACGTGTGCAGGCAGCGTGTCTGAGGACAGGAGCTGCTGCGGTCCTAGGCTCCCGAGAGGGAAACCAGATTTTGAACTCAAATTTTGTTCCCGAGGGCCTAGAGGGATAAACTTCGAATGTCCTGGCCATGAGACAGTGTTAACTGACACAGAACACGGGTGTCCCCTCACACAGGTGGGAGCACAGGTCCAACTGTATGAAGTTCAAGAAAAGGCAAATGGACCATGCGGTCCGGTCCGTAAGGGCAGTGGAGGCCTAGAGGGGGGTTGTTAGGAGGGGAGCAGGGCGCTCCTGGGGGCTGGCCTCATTCTCTTCCCATGAGTCACAGGTTTGCACATATAGCATGCGCACACTTTTCTGCGTGTGCTAAATTTCAACTTCAAGTGCAGAGCTATGAAGTAAACCCCACCTTTGCAAAAGCAAGACTATATATGGGTCAGTGTACATTTTTCAGCAGAAATCATTAACCAGGGTGGGGGAAAAGATATACGAAGGACTGGTTTTTTGTTTTTGTTTTTGTTTCCATGCTTCTATTTTGGTTAGAAGAAATTTTACGATCTACATTACTTTTATAACAGAAAGCCAACCAAAAAAATCATGTATGATTACAACACATTTAGGGAGCACCTTTCTATTTACTAGATGGGGTGCTGCCCGATTCATGAATCATTCAATAAAGCGAATTAGATCTTAAAATGTATCACATGCCCAGGGGGACATGTGGAGGAGGGGGATCCTGAACACACACATGAGATGTGAAAACCAATTGGTCTGGTGGAAAGGAATGATTTGCCTTTCTACAGCTCCCAATTTTCTTGTAATGAGAATGTTTAACTTTTATAATAGAAAACAGCCAGTAAATGTAAGGCCATTAGAACATTAAACCAAATGAGTGTGCTGCACGCAGGCATGATGTAACAGTGTGCGAGCTCCTGGGTGGGACAACAGGGGCCACAAGAATTGAGTGGCCATGGTGATTATTGGGGGCGGGTTTTCTCCCTTTCATCGTAAAACACAAACCAACAAAAAAACCCACCACCTCAGTTTTAAAAAGCAGGTTTGCCCACATGTGACGCTGGTGGGCCACCGTGGCAAAAACAAAACAAAAAACACAAAAATAAAACAAACAAAAAACAAAGAAATACCACCCACAAGTCTATTTCCTTCCTCCAGATGCCATGGGGGAGGGTGGTTCCCAGGGGCAACAGCCCAGTGGGAGAAGCTCTTGCACCTGAATTATGATGGGGCTGCCTATCATGGCTCAGGGGATCAGAGAGAGTTGGGGATACCAAGACAAAGTGCTCCCCACCTGCTGGGGACTAACGGAGGGGCCCAGTGGGAGCCTGTAGGAGGCCTGGGCCAAGTCGCAGCTCAGAGAGGCCTCTGTAGAGCTGGGCCGAGGGAGTGAGGCAGATACTTCGTGGCTGGATGCAGCTTGGAGAGGCACTTACAACACATGACCACGACATATAAACACAGCGTTAACGTGGACACTGTCAGGTTGTCCTGGGCTGCTCGGGCCTGTGGACAGGCTCATGGCCTGTCTGCCTCCTCTCCAGATTCATTGACAGTGGGACGGAAGGAAAGCCACGCTCTTCAGGACATGTTTCAGCCGGCATAAATCATGCCTCTGGGCCGGGCACAGGAACCTCCGTCATGTCGTCTAACCCCTCACTGTGCAGAGAACAACTGGCCGTCGGTGACTGAGCAGATCTGTGCAGCGGGGCCTGGACCCGCCCAGGCCCAGGGACCGCAAGTGTTTGGGTCCGAGCCCACACATGAGGCAAGGCCCGCAGGCCCGTGCAGGCAGAAACCTCCAGCCCTAAGTTCACAAGTGCTTTTCTTGGCTAAGAACCACCTGGGCTCCTGAACCAAAGAGGGGATAGGAAGACCACCTCAAACCAAGCTGGGGTGACAGCCTCGCCTTTGCTATCCTTGCCCCAGTGGAAAGAGGTGCCAAGGTCAGTGTTACAGCGGCAGATGGTCTGGCCTAGCAACCTGCTGCTCACGGTGGCCCTGGCTCCCCGGTGGAGGGGGCAGGGAAGGGTTAGTTTAAGGACACGAAACCCCGACAACAGGAGACAATTGCAGGCAGAATTTCTATCGGGAGAGCAAGGATTTCCTTGTTTCCAACCTGAAGCGTCGGAGACCCTGGCACGCGAGAGCGTCTCGGGGTGCGGGCTTTGTGGCGAACGAACGGAGCGTTCACCCGGAGCGCCTCGCACGCACACACCTGCCCCAGGAAGCGGCCACGCGGCTTCTCAACACCGAAGGTCACCGCTCTGCGAAGATCACGGTCATGGGAATCACTGACGAGTCTGCCTTCTGTATTTCTGTACTTTTTTCTCTGGACTTTCTTTCAAGAAGCTGTCTGGAGGAGTTTTCTGCTCTGGGCGAGGGGAAGCCAGCCCCTTGCTCTCAGCTGGCCAAGCCCTGGGAGGGACCAAAGTTCAGCCTCCACTGGGAGATGTGGTGAGAGGCTCGGAGGTGAGGCCCACTCGGTGGGGGCGTGGGGGGGCAGCCGCCCACTTGGGCATCATAGAGAACCTCGATTCTACTTTATTCTGGAACCTGCAGGATGACCTTAAAGGGATTCATGAGGTGGTCAATGGAAAGGGGGCTCCACTGCCCAGGCCCTGCAGGCCTCTCCCCCTGGTCTGCAGCTCCACAAAGCCTGAGAAGAAAACCGTAACGACAGACTCACCTTGACTGTGTCAAATGGGTGTCCCACCAGCACACCTGCCACACCTGGAGGAGGAAAGGAGCACTTGTGACCCGAATGCCTCAGAAACCTGTGGTGTGGGGCTCCAGGGTTCTGGGGACAGGAGACAGTTACCTGTGCCTGGCTCCTCCCAGGGTGCCTTCACCCTCAGGGCTGGGGGCGGGGCATGTGAGAATGATATCCCCAAGGTCAAGCCAGGATCTGTCCAAGTCAAAGCTGGTGCCCCTCCCTCTACCCTGCTGCTCAATGTCCCCTGGGAGGCTGCACGTGCTATTTCTAAAATGGCTCTATTGCTCCAAACACCCCAGCATGCGTAGGGGGCTCCAGAAAGCTTGGACCTGGGGCCAGACCCTCACTCAGATTGAATCTTCAGTCATTTACCAGCTGGCTGAGCTCACAGGACTCAGTGTCTGAGCCTCATGTCCTCGCCTGTTCAGGTGTGAGCATCAACCTCCTGCAGGGGAGCCCTCCGAAAGCACCCAGCCAGTGAGGGGGCTGGCTGACATCTACCTTCCCCAGGAGGAGCTGCCTGGTTCCCAGGGGGTTGGGGGCAGCTTGTGATGCTGAAGTCAGGCCTGCTCATGGATGGGTCCAGCCCCCCACAAAGGACAACAGGTTCACAAACACACGTCAGAGTCCCACATGCCATGTGGGTGGTAGACAGCCTTGGCACCCCGCTTCATGGAGGAGAAATGAGGCTCAGTGAGGCTGGGTAACTGCCGAGCCGACGCCCACACTTTCCTCCCTAGAATTTCATGCGTGTACACCCTGCGCCCTTTTACTGCCAGGGGTGTTTCTGTGTAATTAAAGCAGCTAACGTGTGTTGAGTAACAGGAATGTTTCTGCCTGGTGGGTACGGTTCTTAGTTTTGTCCCTGTACTACCTCTCCCTCTTAATTCCTGTTAGCCCATTTGATAGATGAGGAAACTGAGGCCCTGAGAAGTAGCATGTCCATGCCACAAAGCCAGCATGCTGCCCTCTGAATTCTTTAAGGCCTCAGGGAATAGTTCTGATAGGCCAGGCCATGAAGGATGGCGGTATCCCAGGAGTCCTCTGGCTTCTGGTGCTGCATGGGAACTCTGCTGCCACTGTTTCCTTTCCGGTGTAAATAATTGATTTATTTTGACAGGAAGCCTCTTGAGATTTTATCTGTAGATTTCAGGAATGCCACAAGAGGCGCCAAGGGTGTGTCTTTTTTCTTCAAAACAACTGTGCCTGGAACCCAGCAGCCTGGCATTCTGCAGGCTCACCTTTTTCTGATCAGAGAAAATTTCCCTGATTATTTATCCATCATTTTCATCATCTTTAGGCCTTTTTCTCCTTCCTGAACCCCTAATACTCGGATGGGTGAGAAGACGCCCCACACCTGTCTTTCCGCTCTGTTTCTGGTCCTGAGACTTTGCAATCTATCTTTTCTTTCATGTTTTGAATTCTCAATGAGAAAAATCCTAGTTCTGCAACCTCTTTTCTGGGGCTGTAACTGAGGTTGCCGGGGCTTTGGAATCTGCTTGGCTTCCTTCTTGTTTCAGCCAAGGGCCCCGCCAGCAGAGCCTTGGCAGCCAAGCCCAACAGTGGGGTCCCTGAGAAGCACATTCTGGAAGTGCTGAAGGTTCCCTTCCTGTGGGCAGACGTTCTTACCTCTGGCTCCAGACTTGCCCAGGTGCCAACAACAGCCTCCATCAGCCTCTGGGCAGGGAGGCGCAGCCCCCCCCGCACCGGCCTCAGCGGGGAGGGCCCCAGACAGATCCCAAGGGCAGACAGTGCCTTCTTCCTTTCTCCCTGGACTGGCTTCAGGGCCCTCAAGCTAGGGGCTGGGAACCCCTCACCCAGAATATGTACAGGCACAACAGACTGTGGGCCTGCTCCGCTTGGAGCCTCCAGTCACCTGAGAGCCAAGAAGCCCTTCCAGGCCATCTCTGAGAGGACACTGAATGAAGCCCACAGTCACAGCAGCAGAAGTGGACCCTGTCTCCCAACTCTATAGCCAGTGCCCACTGACCAACATAACGTGCACTCTAAGGGGGAACCCCATCTCATGGCCCTCCAGGAGGGCAGAGGTGGTAGGAGGGGACACCAGGATGAAAGACCTGTCTTCCCCACCTGGGGAACCCATGCCCACTGTTGAACCTTTCTCTGCACCTCCTGCTTTCCATGCCTGCAGGAGGGAGACCCCCACCCAGAGCTCAAGGTCTCAGCGGGCAGAAGACCTGGGGCAGACCCCCTGGGGGTGCATGACCCTTTCACCAAGTGAAGCCTCCAGATGCTGTCAATCAAGGTCCTGGCCAGCCTCTCCAAGGGCAAGGCTGAACAGGTAACCCACACTCAATCAAGGTGGTGTCCCACCCTTCCCCCACTTGGAAATCTGAACCTAGAGGGACCCTAGGCTACCGAGCAGAAGCACTGCCATCATCTGTCCTGAGCCTTCAGGCCTTGAGCAGCCCAAACCCGAAGACCAAACAGAGGCCTCTGGGGGCCACGCCCCAAAATGGGGCCGTTGTCTGAGCATGGATCCTAGATGGCCCCTCTGTGCAGACTAGGCCGTGCCAGGGGCCCAAAGGCAGGTCTGGGACACAATTACATCATTGTCCCATGGGCTCAAGAGGAGAGGACAGCCCCTGCTTTGCAGTACCATGCAATGATTCTGTACTAGTCCCTCCACTTCTCAGGGCCTAGGTTTCTCCTGGGTGAAGACAGACCAGAGGAGGTTCCCTGGGGAGCAGAGACTGGGGCACTGACCCTGTGTGTCTGGGGGGACAGGTCTCTAAGCAGACCTGGACTTAGGATGAGCATTCTTACTCCAAATCCCCTGTTCCCAGGACACCTGCAGGAAAACAGAAGGAACCCTACTCCTCTGGGGAGAGGACCAACACTCCCCAAGAAAGTAGAAAGGGGCCCTGGCATAGCCCCCACTCTCCCAAGCCACCTCTGGGAGAGGAGAGAAGAGTTGGGGCCCAGGAGGGGCCAGTGGATGGGGGAAGACACCAAGGGGAAGGGAATGGTAAGAGCAGAGATCTGCAGAGCCATCCCCACCCCCGCTGGTGCCTGGGCTTGGGACTCGTTCTCCACGGATTTGTCAAAAACTCTGGGGTTTCTCCCCCTCCCTCAGAATCCAGTCCACAGTTGCTGGAGGGCCAACTGGGGAAGAGTCGGGGAAGTGCTTAGGTCTCTTCACACATGTCACTTCCCCAGCACATTCCCTTCTCGACCAGCCTCCTCTCCCCCAGAGCAGGACGCTCACATCACACTGGTTAAA
The DNA here is from genome assembly GCA_004026885.1 of Lyroderma lyra. Lineage (NCBI taxonomy): Eukaryota > Metazoa > Chordata > Mammalia > Chiroptera > Megadermatidae > Lyroderma > Lyroderma lyra. The sequence goes on along the minus strand of PVJL010008198.1, from coordinate 1,440 downwards.
GTGCTATGGCCATTGCCAGTCTTTCCTCTTCCTCCAGGGCGCCCACCGCTGGCGGGTGCTGGTGGAGAGAAGTGCCCACCAGGCATGGGACACTCTCTCTGACCAGGAGGCAGGGCCTGCCACATGTGTCATCTGTCAACTCATCACGAGTCCCTGATGGGGAAACCTGGCTCCCACTTAATACCCCTTTAGTAAAATGAACTCTCCAAGTAAAAGTGGAGAAACTAAATGCCAAACAGGGAGGTGGAGTGCAGGACTAAGTCCAGCCACAGCAGAGCTGGGGGCCTGCACAATAACTCAGGTCCTCCCAGGGATACAGGATTGGACCCCAAACGCCAAAACCGGGCCTCACTGACAGTGCCCCACGCCGGTGACACTTCTACTTGAGCCCAAGGACTACCCCAGGTGGTGTGTCAGGCCCACCTGTGCCAGCTGGGTGGAGCCTGCCCCCAATGGATCACTGAACGGCGTGAACAGCGTTGGAAGGGTGCTGCGTGCCTAAGCCTGACTTGGTGCCTGGGGTCCGGCGGGCGCCTTTCAGTGCCCCCCAGACCAGTCTGCTAGGGGGTCGTCGGGTGCCCCCAGCCCTGCCCAGATGACTGAGGAGGGGAAAGGTGGAGCCATCCTGCAACTTCTCAGGCCTGGGGAGCCAACCCTGCTCCGGGTGGGATGGGGGTGAGGGAGAGGCACCCGGGGCCTCGGGGCCAGGAGGAAGCATCGGGGCACCCTCCTGGCAGTCCCCCACCTCCGCCAAGCCACTGTGCTCTCCCGGGGCTCCAGACCTCACGTCCGAACGTGCCCCGAAGGCCTTAAAAGACACTTGCCCTCGCGGACAGTGCGCTAAGAGCCCTCGGGCTTGGGCTTGACGTCAATTTACGCCCACGACCGCCCCGTGAGACCAGAGGCTTTGTTATCCCCACTTTACAGATGAGGAAACCGCAGCCAGAGGGAAAGCCGCTGGGCCGACCTGGCCTCCCATCCCGGACGCCGGGCTCCGGCCCCGGAGATTCGGGCGCCCGATGCTCGGGGCCCCCGCGTGCACCTCGCCCGCCTCCTTACCCCCAGCGCATCCAGCCAGGAAGTCGAGTGCCATTGCCGGGTGCCCGGTGAGGCCGCCCTTCCCTCACGTCCTCTCGTTCTGCGGCCTCTCTCGGGGCTGGTCGTCGTCGGGGGCCCCTCCGGCTCGCTGGGCTGGAACTCGGTCTGGCCGCCGCCTCCTGGCGCAGAGCCCCGGGCAGACCGGGGTTGGGGGGCGGCGGCGGCTCCGCGCGTGACTCCTTGACGGGTGCACTTTCCTCGCAGGCCGGCTCGTTGGTCCTCGCGTCTGTCCACCCGCCGCCCGAGATCCCTTTACTTCGGACCGCACGCCCCGCCCCTCGGACCGCCGGGCTTGGGCGGGGCGCAGAGCGCAGCCAATGGGCGAGAGAGGCGCGGACAACG
>PVJL010008197.1:0-69088 GCA_004026885.1 Lyroderma lyra | reverse complement strand
ACCTCAAACTTTACCAACACAGATAACTAAGGCAGAAACTCAACCTGACAAAGATGCATGCAGACCAGAAACCTGATAGAGAAAGAGACCCCAACCAGACACCCAAACCGAATAGCACAGTACCCAGCAGTCCATTAACTTGAACACCAGAGAGACCTCAAACAACCTGAAAGAGAACAGCACAGGTACCCCAAGCAGAACCTTGAACTTATCAGGCACATAGTTCTCAATCACATCCCCATGATAAGAACCACAGAGAACCCTGACAGAATGCCCAAATGACAAGCATACAGACTCCTAGCAGACCCTGAACCTGGCCATAACAGAGAGACCAAGCAAACCCCAAACATGACCATCACACGCAATCCCAGGAGAACTCAAAGTTGACCAGAACAGAGCCCCCAGTGCAGACCTCTGAAGTGACCAGAACAGAGAGCCCAAGAACAGAGACCAGAAGAGACATTAGCCAAACCCAACCCTCACCAGATTAGACTCCAGGCTGATTACAAATGTTACTGGGAAGAGAGATCTCTAACCTTTCTTGCACAGAGACCACAAAGTGATCCCAAACTTACCAGTCCAGATACACCCACTGACCTCCAACTTGGCCAACTAAGCCATCATGCAGAAACCCAACATGACAAGCACAAGGACTGCTGCCGATGTGAAAACTGACAAGAATAGAGACTTCCAATCGACCCCTAATCTGACAAGTACAGTACCCAGCAGTCCATTAACCTGAGCAGCAGTGATACCCTAGCAAATCTCCAAACAGAACAGCACTGATACCCAAAGCAAACCTTCAGTGTGACCAGGTGCACTGACTTTAGCAATATCCTTATCCTGACCAGCAAATGGAACTCTGACATAATACACAAATGACCAACACAGAGACTTCTGGCAGACCCACAACAAGACCACCACAGAGAGATCCAGCAGACCCAGAACCTGACCATCATATACAATCCCATCTGAATCCCAACCTACTGAACTCTGAATGCAGACCTCCAATATGACCAGAATAGAGACCCCAGGCACACCGGAGAAAAGCAGAAAGTCTTCAGCAGACACCAAACCTGACAAGGACATACACCAGGTCCATTGGAAGTGTGACATGGAAAAAAGCCCCCTAGCATACTCATAGTCTGACCAGCAGAAATTATCAGGAGAACCCCTACCTCACCTGAAATGTATCCAGAAGTCCCCAACATGAGTAGCACAAAGATTGGCCAGAACTTCAACCTGACCAGCTCAGAGTCTCCAGGCCAACAACCAATCTGGCCAGCACAGAGACCTTTGGCACACCTTCCACCTGACCAGCATAGAGACCACCAGAAGAACCCTAAGATGAAAAGCATAGACTCTTAGCACATTTTCCAATATACCAGCACAGAGATCTGCACTAGACCCAAAACCTGATGAGCACAGTGGTCCCAGTGACTCTGTAACATGACCAGAACAGAGACACCAGGCTGACACTCTGCATGGCAAGCATAGAGACCCCAGCAGACATGGAACCTGACCAGCAAAGAGAGCCCCAGAAGACCACCAACCTGATAGACACAGAACTGCATCAGTCTCCTCACCTGAGCAGCAGACAAATCAAATTACACCCCAAGTTTATCAGCAGAAGATCCCCAGGCATACTGTCAGCATGCCCAACATAGACACCCATGATACACACTAAGGCTGACTACTAGCACACAGACATCGGGCCTATTCCCACCTAACTTGTATGTTTCCAGGCCAGCTTTTAGATCTTCACCTGACCATTAGTTTATCATGTTGTCTTTCTGACAGATTTCTGTGCTGGTTACGTTAAATATGTTTGGGGTGTCTCGGGTCTGGTGAGGTTGGAGTTATTTGGGGAGGCTGTGACAGGCACGTTGGGATTGCACAGGGTGTCTTTGTTCTTAATAACATTTAAAATGTGCCTTGGTTTTGTGCAGATCATGTTGGTGGTCTGCTGGCTTTTTACTACTGGTCACATGCGTCCCGGTGTTCCCTGTTGCAGTCCCATTTGAGATCTGAGTTGTGGGCTGTGTTCTGGTCAGGTTGGTGGTTTTCTCGGGCTGTCTGTGATGGTCAGGTTGGAGGTCTTACAGAACTCTCTATAGTGGACATTTGTTGGTTGTTTATGAGTCCTCTGTGTTGGTTATGCTGAGGATGTGCTGGAGATCTTTGGGTCTGGTTTTGGACATTGTGTGTCTTTCTCAGGTACCTGTGAGGACTGTTTGTAATTTGTATGGGTTTAGTCTTGGGGATGGCTGGAAACTTTCTGCTGGGTGCAGGTGAGCTTAGGGTTCACTTCTGGTCACCCTGGTGGTCTGCAATGGAGGCTTTGTTCTGCTCAGGTTATGGGTCTGTTTGGGCTCTCTGTGATTGTCATGGTGAGATTCGGCTTGACCTCTCCATTATAGTCATGTTTGGGACAACCAAGAGTCTGTATGCTGGTCAATTGATGGTACTGTCAGGGTTCTCTCTGTTGGTTAGGTAGTAGAGGTTCTGATTATCATTGTTCCTGGTCATTTTGGGGTTTTTTTGGAGTATCTGTGCTGCTGTTTTTAGAGTTATGTGTAGGTCTCTGCTTGACAGGTTAATAAACTGGCAGATCCTGCTTGGGGTATTGGTGCTTGGTTTGGAGATTTGCAGTTGTCTCTTTCTGGTCTGTTTAGTGGACTGCTGAGTACTGTGCTTGTGATTTTGAGTGTGTGCATGGAATCTTTTTCATGCTCATGCTTCAGGTCTGCTGGATTCCCTGTGCTTTCATGTTTCATTTGTACCTGAGGTCTGTGTGTTTTTCATGTTTGAGATCAATGTGTGATCTCTCTTTAGGCAAGGTTGGGGTCAATTGTGACTATCCAGTCACATGGGCTGGTCAAGGGTGTGCCTGAAGTTTTGTTTTTTACCTTGGAGGTCTGAGTTGAGGACTTTGTTTTGATATGGATTGGGGTGTGCGGAGCTTTTTGTAATGGTCAGATTTAGAGTTTGACAGAAACCTCTATGCTGGTCGTTTGGGAATTCTTTCCAATTTCTCTGTGCATGTTTAGAGAAAAATGTGCTGGAGATCTTTGTGCCCGGTGAGGTTGGGGGTCTTCTTGGGGTACCTATTCTGTTCTGTTTGGAGATATGCCAGGGTCTCTATGATGCTCCAGTTAATGGACTGCTGGGTACTGTACCTGTCATGTTGGATGTCTCTTGTGGGGTATTTTCCTGTTCAGATTCTAGGTCTGCAGGTGTCACGGTGCTTGTCATGTAGAGTTTCAGCCTTAGTTCTCTGAGTTGGTCAAGTTTGAGGTGTTGGACAGGTCTGTGTTCTGGTCTATGTCATATCAGTCAAGGGTGTCTATGCTGGGCTGCTTGTGGTTTTGCTCGAAGTTTTCATGATGGTTACATTGAGGTCTTCTAGGGGTTTCTGTGCTGATCAGTTTAAGGTCCTGCAAAGGAGCACTGTTCTGGTCAGATTGAGGGTTTCCTGGTAGTCTTAGCTGTGGTAAGGTTTCGGGTCAGCACGGTGTCTCTGTTCGCAGTCAGTTTGGAGTGCTTTTGGTTCATGTACTGGTGAATTTGGAAGTGTTTTTGGTGGTCACACTTAGCATCTGCCTTGGGTCTCTATGTTGGTCATGTTGAAGTTATGCCTGGGGATACTGTACTAGTCTGGTAGGGGTCTCTTTTAATATCTGCTTGTCATGATGGGGGACTGAAAGGATATCTGCCAGAGTCTCTGTACTTGTCATTTTGGGTATCTGCTTGAGGTCCCTGTGCTGCTCAGCTTGGCCGCTGGCTGGTGGTCTCTGTTCTGGTCAGGTTGGGATCATTTGAGGGTAACTATGCTAAGCAGATTGGGGTTCTGTTGGGTTATCTCTGTTCTTACTTCATTTGGAAACTGTGCAGGGTTTGTTTTTGTCAGGTTTTGGGGCTGCTGGTGTCTCTGTGATGGTCTTGGGTGGGCTTGCAGTCCCTATTCTGGTGTCCTTGGAGGTCTGCATTGGGGGCTTTGTTTAGAGTTTGTTGGGGCTCTTTGTGAGTGTCTTGCTCATGTTCTGCTTGAGCGCTCTGTTACAATCAAGTTCTGGGACTGCCAGAGTCTCTTTTCTGGTCATTTGAGGGTTCTGTCAGGGTTTTATTTGTTGTTTAAGAGGAGTATGCTCCTGAGGTCTTTGTTTCTGGTCACATCGGGTTCTGTTTGGAGTATGGGTGCTGTCCATCTTGGAGGTTTTCTGAGTTCTATTTCCTAGTCAGGTTAGTGGACTGGTGAATACTGTGTTTTCCGGGTTGTGTTTGTTTTGAGGGTTACTGTCCTGATCGTGTTCGAAGTCTGCAGGTATCTCTGCATGGTTGAGTTTCTGCCTAAGGTTTCTGTGTAGACCAAGTTGAAGGTCAGTGGGATTTCCTTCTTCTGTCAGGGTGGAGTAAGTCTGAGGTCTCTGAACTAGACAGGTTGGTGTTCTCCTGGGGGTCTCTATTCCCACCCACATATGGAATCAGCTTTGGTGTATCCTGGAATGTTTGGGGTTTCCTGGGGTCTTCTTGCTTGTGTTAAGTTTACCTGATGCCCAATTCTGGTGACTTTGAGTTCTGCATTAAAGGTTTGTTCTGGTCAGGTTGGAAATCTTCTGGCCCTGTCTGTGATGGTCTGGTTCAAGGACTGCAGGGGTTCTCTTTGATGATCATGTTGAGGGTTCGCAAGGAGTTTTTATGCATGTTATTTAGAGGTCCTTTAAGGTTTGCCTTTACTGATTAGAATGGGGATTTGCTGAACACTTTCATGCCTTGTAAGGTTTGGAGTCTGCTTAGGATATCAGTGCTGGTCTGTTTGGAGATTTGCTGAGTTGTTTCTGCTGGTCAGATTACTCCTGGATACCGTACTAGTCAGGGTTGGTGTCTGTTGGGGTTTTTTCTAGGTCAGAATCTTGGTGTAAGCGGGTCTCTGTTTTTCTTTTTTTCCATGTTGACTTTCTACTTGAGGTCTCTGTGTTGGTAAAGTTGGAGTTTGATCAGTGTTCTCTGTTCTGGTCAGTTAGGGATAACTCCGGAGTTTCTGTGCTTAGCAGATTGAGGTTCTTCTGGAATGTGTTTTTTTCCAGTCACATTTGGAATCTGCCTGTGGTTTGTCTTGGTCTGACTTGGTGTGTGGTGGTATCTTTCTGCTGGTCTCAGATGGGTCTGCAGTTTCTGTTCGGGTCACATTAGCGCTCTGCACTGGGGCTCTGTTCTGGTCAAGTTGGGGATCCAATCGGGTTCTGGGCTAAGTTTTGAGGTCTTCCTGAGTTCTCTGTTCTTGCAATGTTGAAGGTCTGCCTTCCATCTCTTCTAGACAGGATGGTTTACTGCCTGAGTTCTCTGTGCATGGTTATGTTGATAGTTTTCTTGAGTTTCTGTACTGATCTGGTTATGGGTATGCCAGGGGTTTATGTGCTGGTCATGCCAGTGATCCTCTGGGTTTCTGTAATGATAAGGTTTGTCTGGGGTTTCTGAGCTAATTGGGTTGGAGGTCTCATTTGATATTCTTGCTTATCTGGTTGTGAGAATTCTGGGTGCTCTTCTGGTCAGGTTGGGGTTCTGTGGTGATCTCTTGCTGGTCAGGTTATAGGTATACTTGGGTTTTCTGTGCTACTCAAGTTGGGGCTATGTTCGAGGTGTCTATGCAGGTCAAAATTGGTTTTAGTTCGGCAACTCTGTGCCTGTCAGGTTGGGGTTCTGCTGGGGACTCTGTGCTCGTCACGGCACTTTCTGCCTTGCGACTCTGTGCAGGTCTGCATTGAGGTCTGCTGAAGGTCTATGTGCTGGTTATTTTGGGTGTAGTCTCAGTCATGGTCTGGTTATAGTTCATACTGGGATTTATGTGCCCTTTTATTTTAAGTGTATGGCAGGGGTCTTTGTGCTGCTCAGGTTGGATGTCAGTCTGAGTTCTCTGCTGTATACATTGGGGATCAGCTGGGAGTCTGTATTCCGGTCAGTTTAGATCTCTGCTGATGTTTTTGAAACAATGGTATGGTACTAAGCTGGTTAAGTGTCAGCAACTGTCTCTTTGCATTTCTTTTTCCAGGTCTTCTGGTATCTCTGTGATCACCACTTTGAATATGTGTCTTGATCTCTGTGCTGGTCAAATTCAGGAAGGCTAGCGGTCTCTGTTCACAGTGAGGTAGGGATCAACTAGTGATCTGTGTGCTTTTCATGTTGGAGGTTCTCTCAGGGTCTCTGTGCTTTTCTGATAGGGTTCTGCCTTGGGAACTTAGTGGTGTTCAGGATAGGAGTCTTCTGGGGATCCCTGTGCTCAGTGAGGTTTGGGGGCTGTCTCTGGTCTCTGTCCAAGTCATGTTTGGGCTCTGCTTCTGTCTCTATGATGACAATAAGAATATCAAAAAACAGGTCACAGGAATTCTTTGTTCAGGTTCTAGGTTTGCTGTGGGTCTGTATGTTGTTCACTTTGGGGATCTGTCACGTTTGTTTGCTGGTCCAGTTGGGGGTCTGCTGGGGTTTCTGTGCTCGTTATGTTGTGTTTCTTTTGGGGGTGTTTGTTCTGGTTAGATTGGTGGTGGACCTGGAGGCTGTGTAGTCATGATGGGGGTCAGTCTGGGGTCTCAGTGCCTGGTCATGTTAGAGTTCTGCCTGGGGTCTCTGTGTTGGTCAGTTTGGTTGTCTGTCTAAGGTGTCTGGGCTGGCATGGCTGGAGATTTGCTAGGGGTAGTAGTGTTCATAAGTTTGGTGGGCTTTCTTGGGTCTTTATGACATGTCATTTTGAGTCTTTCAGGAGTCTGTGTCCTCTGCAACGTGTATTTATTTCTAGTCAGGTTTGACGTCTGCCTGAGGTCTCTGTGCTAGTGGATTTGGAAGTCTGCTGGTGTCTATTTGTTGGTCATACTTAGTCCCTAGCTCGGGCCTGTTAAAGGTATGCTTGGGGACACTGTGCTGGTCACGTTGGGGTCTACTGTGATCTCTCTGCTGGTCAAGTTGATGGAATGATTTAGTATTTAGTATTGTGTCTATCACATTTGAGGTCTGTGGGGGCACTTTTGCTGGTCAGGTTTGTGGTCTGCTACCATCCTTTTACTTGTCATGTTAAGTATCTCTTTATGGTCTCTCTCCAGGTCAGGTTGGAGGTTGGTAGCCGGCCTCTGTGCTGATCAGTGTTTTAGTCAGCTGAGAGTCTCTGTGTGGGTGAATAATGGGATCTGGTAGGGTTCTTTGTGTTATTCAGTTTTGGGATCTTCTGTGATGTCTTTGCTGGTCAGGTTGGAGGTCTGTATGGGGACTCTGTGCTGGTCATGTTAGGGTTCTGCTGGGGTTTTTGGTACCCAGTCATATTTGAAATCTGCCTGTGGTGTGTTCTTGTCAGATTTGGTATCTGCTGCTGTCTTTTTGCTGTTCTCGTGTGTTCTTGGGTTTCCTGTTCTGTTCATGTTGGAGGTTTGCATTGGAGGCTCTATTCAGGTAGTGTTGGGAATCAGCTGAAAAAATCTGTGATATTCAGGTTCAGAATATGATGGTGCTCTTTGTTGTGGTCAGGTTGAGGATCTGTCAGTAGTCTCTGTGCTGCTCATTTGGGAGTCCTGTCAGTTCTCTGTTCTGGTTCAGATGGGGCTACGTTGCAGAATTTTGCCTGGTGAAGTTGAGGTATTGCTTGGGATATCTGTGCTGGTCTACTTGGAGATTTGCAGGGATCGATCTCTCTGCTGGTCAGGTAAAAGGACTGCTGGGCAATGTCATGTTGTGTGTCTGATGAGGGTCTGTTTTCTGGTCAAGTTCGAGGTCTGAAAGGGTATCTGTGCTTGCAATGTTGATTTTCTTCCTTAGGACTCTGTGAAATTTGAGTTTCAAGGTAGTCTCTGTTTTGTTAAGTTTGGGGTCATTCAGAGGTCTCTGTGCTGGGCAGGTTAGGGTTTTGCTGGGGGACTCTCTTCCCACTAATATTTGGAATCTGCTGTGGGATTGTCTTTGTCAGGTTTTAGGACTGCTGGGTTTTGTCTGATGGTATTGTGTGTGCCTGGGATCTCTATTTTGGTCACCATGAATATCTTCATTGGGGGCTCTATTCTGGTCATGTTGGGGGTCTTCAGGGGCTTTCAGTGATCATCAGTTTTGGGGTCTGCTCTTGCCCTCTGTGATGGTCAGTTTTGGGATATGCCAGGAGTTTCTATGCTTGCCATTTGAGGGTTTCTCAGGGTTATTTGTTTTGGTCGTGATGGGGTTGAGTTGGAGGACTATGTGCTTATTCAGGATGGAGTTCTGTTTCGGGTTTTTGTCTTGAGTGTTTTTTCTTTCTTTTGAGATTATCAGGTTAATGGACTGCTGGGCAATGTTCTTGTCATGTTGGGTGTTTGCTGCTTTTCTCTTCCATGATCAGGTTCCCTATCTGGAATTCTTCTTGTGCATGGCATGTTGTGTTTCATCCTGAGTTCTTTGTGTTGGTCAAATTTGAGGTCAGTGGAAAGTCTCCATTCTGGTCAGGTTGGAATTGGTCGCAGGTCTCTGTGCTGATCAGGTTGAGGTCTTCTGTGAATTTTTTTCTGCTGATTCATTTGAAGTCCTGCTGGGGTTCTCTGTTTTGGGCTGATTGGGTATTTTCTTCAGGTATCTGTGGTCATGATGTTGGAGTTCTACCTGGGGTTTCCTTGCTGGTCAGTTTTGATAATGCCTGCTATTTCTGTGCTGGTCAGTTCTGGAGTCTACACAGGTAACCAGTTACATTGCAAGTTTACCTGGGGTCTCTGTGCTGGTGAGGTTAAAGACTGTCTCGGGTTTCTTTCCTGGTCAGTTTGAGGTTTGTTGAGGTCTCTGTTCTTGTCTTGTTGGTGGGTGTGCATTGGGTCACTGTGCTTGTCATCTGAGAAGTATTCTAGGTGTCTGTGCAACCAATAATGATGAGGGTTTGCCTGTTGTGTCTGCTGATCAGGTTGAAAGTCTGGTTTGAGCTTCTTGCTGCTCATTCTGCTGATCTTTCTGCTGCTCATTCTTGATACTATTCTGGTCAGATGAGTTTCTGATGGTGATTTCTTATTAGTCAAGTTATAGTTTTATGTGTGAGTCTCTGTGTTGGTCAGGTTTGGTGTCTGCCAGGTTTATCTATTCTGGTCAGAATTGGTGTTTGTCTGTGGAGTCTGTACTGGTCAGGTTTGTGGTCTTCTGGGTCTCTGTGCTGAAGATGGGATGTCTGCCTGGTGTCTTTGGGACAAGTCATGTGGGGGTGTGTAAGTGGTCTCTGTGCTGGTCAGGATGGAAAACACCTTGGGGACTCTGCCCTTGTCAAGTTGGGGTTTCCTTGTGTTCTCTCTGGTTGTCATGTCAGGAGCCTAATGGGAGCTTCTGTGCCCAGTGTTGTTGAGAAACTGCCCTGGACAGATTGTGTGTCTGCCTGATGACTTTGCGCTGGTCAGGTTGAAGGTCTTTCAGAAATCACTGTGCTAGTCATGTTGGCTATCTGCCAAAGGTTTCTGTGCCAGTTAATGTTGGATCTTCCAGGAATGTGGCTTGTGTAAATATTCAGTTTTTTAAATGAAATAATTATGCAATTTTATTGCACATGCACTGAAACAGGAAATATATAATTAACAAAAGAGAAAGTCCAGTACAAATTAAATATAGTATAGTGAAAATTGATTAAAAAATCAATACCGATTTTTATAAAAATGTACAATAATTATCACATCCGAAGAAGATATATGTGACCATTATTACAAACTAAGAAGGTATTACAATTCATATGAAAATTGCAAAAAATCATTGAGCTGTTAATAATTTCAAGAGAATCAGGTCAGGTCCTTTGGAACAGATGATGTTTATGTTATAGAAGCTGATGCATATAATATATTTTGAGAACAAAACTACTCATAGCACTAAAAGTACTATTTTGCTATCAGAAATAAAAAGCATGCATTTATATCTAAATTAAATAACCTCAAAGGTAGAGAAAAAATTACAATAATGGCATAGACTGTAAATCATTATTAGATTAATTTTTATACAAAAAACCATCTATAACTCATGGCAGAAGTGTAGACAATTCACCAAATATAGCTACTCTTCACACTTGTGCTTTATCCATATATCTTTTTTTCTTTCCTTCTTTCTTTATTTCTTTTTTTTAAACTACATTTTCTTAAATGATTTGGTCCCCACAACTTGAAAACCATAGCATTGTTGAGAAACAAGCCACCACAAAAGCTAATTTCTCCTTCTCCTCTCTATCCAATCTTCTGTCAGAGGCCACAGACATTGGTTCTTTAAAGACCCATGAGGTTCATGAAGTGAGGTCAGCTGCAGCTGTGTGTGTAACTCAGGTGAATGGTTTTAAAAAGGGCATGCTAGCTTTACTAAAGTTCACAGTTTCTGCCTTGACCAAGATCTTGAAAAGATATACCAAAAACTGTTAGCAGTGATCACCAACTTAAGTATATGAAGGCAAGTTCCCTAAAATAAAAATGTATAATTATCTTCAAGTATAACTAGGCAGAGAAGCACTAGCGAATAGAGACAAAGTGTCAGATAATGCAAACCAGCCTTGCAGGGCATGTAACTTCTGATTTAAAGTCTTTTAAAATGTGAATGTCCTCATCCAGACTTCAGTTTTAGTGCTTTTTTCCCCTCCCTAATCCAACTCCCAAAAATAGTCTGGTGTATGACTCTGCCAGGGCATGCTTCAAAACCGGAAAACCTGCAAATTGACACCATTGTTGCAAACCTGAGTTTCCAAAGCTCTGCACAGCCATCCTTTACAGAAATTCAGAGTTTGTGTTGGAACAAATAAAAAAAGACTCTGACAGAAACTTAAATCAGTAAGTTCTAGGATCTCCAAAGGGGTGCAGCACCCCAAATCCAGGTGCACACATACCTTTGAAATCTAGGAGGGTCACACCACTCAGACCACACACATACAGTGACTTCTTTTTGGTTATTTCTCTTCATCCATTAACCCAGCACTGGCCACCAGGATTCATACCACTTCCAGCCCCTCTGGGAAGAGGGCACTTCCAAAATACCTGGCAATGAGATGTGGAAAATAAAGAGAGAATTCAAGACCATGATATGAATTCTTGCACAGGCAGTAGATTGGTTTTCATAAGCTGACCGCAAAATCTGTGGCAATGATGGTTCTACTGTGCTTGGGGATCTGTTATAAAAGCTGTGAGTCCTCCAAAGCTTGACATCTGGATATTGTGCAGGGAAGCCTGGAGAACATGGCACAGTTTTATCAGGTGTCTATCCTATTGCATCCCGCATGTTTCTGAAACAATCAAGCCACCAGAGCCCTTGTTCACCATTAAACCCTTCCCCCTTAAGAATACAAGGCCACTCTTTGTTATTTTCTTTCCCAGTGCTATAATCCTCGAAGCTCCAGCCCAGTGCAGCCCATGCTGTTCTGTCAAGGCATCACACTTGAGTTTTACTGGGTTCCCCAAATGTTTAGAGTGTCCAGCACTGTACTGGGAACTAAGGTGACACTAAGAAGTGTGAGGGTATCTTTACCCCCAGGAATCTATCTCAGATTTTCTTACACTAGCAAATGAAAGTATCTACAGCTACATTTATCCAATCTTCACTTTAATGACAAAGAGCAAGACCATAAAATTGTAAACAAACACGAGTATTTTTCAAAGCATGAGGACATTTTCTTTTCTGACTCCAACACTTTCCTGCTTCTTCATAAAAATCTCACATATTGAAACCTAGAGGACACTGCTGGTTCCTAAGCCTGCTGTGTTCAGATATTTCCTAAAAGAAATAGTACCAATGTCAGGTAGCTTTGGTAATGTGATTACCATGAACAAGGCATGATAGTAGGTGATATATCATTAGTTCTGTAATAACCCTATGACACAGCATAACCATGATTCTATTGTACACAGGCTGATGAGCCAAGCAACTGCTATGTCCCCAGTGTCTACTTTAATTGTCTTTTTTCATGCTAAAGCTGGGCCCAGGTGCAACCAATCCATGGATTTACTTTGAAAATGAAGACTTATGAGATCCTGAGGCTACCTCTCATGTTGGGTCATTTTCTATGAGCACCACCATATTTAATAGTGTGTCCTTTCATGTACTACACACACAAAATGACTGTACACCTAGTGGTACAAAGGGAAATCTGCCAGAATATATCAGACAGACAAAAGAAATTGCTTGGAAGAAGCTCTGTAATGGTGCAGAGCTTCATGACCCCTTTCTGGGTCATGATGCTTCATACTTATAGATATTGTGGAAGATTTGCTAAGCTGATCCGCAGAGAAAGCTAAATAACAAAATGTTAGCCAAAAACAGTGTCATTCCTGGGCAGCTGATAGAACAATGTGTCTTTCCTGTGTCTCTATCCTGTGCATCTGTAACTAAAAGCAGGCACTCAGTGTGGAGAAGTTTCTGAAAAGAAGGCCCCAGCTTCCTTCTTTTTAAGATATTGTGCATAGATGCAGTAACAGAAAGATTCTAACAACCTGCAGAAGAGCTTGTTTTCATTTGTTCTTCATCAGGACCCAGTGTAGTTCAAGTCCCTGACAAAGGCTTTCAGCTTTCTATTGGTATTTCACAGCAGAGGGCATCTTCATGATAAGGGGCTTGTGTAATGCAGAAATGTGGCAGAGGAAAGAAACACTGACCCAGGAACCAGGAGCCAGCCATTCTTGTTGGAGTCCCAGGTTCCTCATTTAAAAGTGTGTGAAGTCAATGCCCAGGCTCAGGTAGAGGCAACCAGAGTAAACTGGACACAGTCAAACAGTGGAGTAAAGAAGGGAAGAAAGAGCAGATCCAGGGACTTCTCACAATTCCCTAAGGCTTTTAGGCGTAACCACTTTGCTTTCTGGTCTCTGGTGTACTAACAGCTTTCAGAACCTTAGACAGGGGAGTGTGTTTTGATTTCAGGCTTTTCTGCTTGTGGCTAAAGTACCAGGATATACTACCAGGGGGGAATTTGTCTCAACTATAGTGAGTGGCCCAAGATTCAAGTAAAACAAGAGGTCATTCCGGGTGTTTCTTCCTCTGAGCAGCAGGTACTGCTAAATATTAGTATCCATCTTTACAATGTAAGCTGCTCACAGAACAGAGGGCTTTCTGAGAACTTTTCACAATTTTTTTCAGTGGGGCCTGCTAAACTCACCATAAGAAGGGCTGACAGTACCCACATGATTCTTGCAACCCCCTTGGAGATTAAGTGTGCAATGGAAAATGAACTCAGCATGACAACAAATTTCTGTGAGAGAAAACAGCAAGTGCTGTAGGGAGGACCACTGACTCTAGGTGTGTCCAATAGTCCTCCATGGTACAATTTACACTGTGACCTGAGGGCAAGAGGATCGATTCTTGCCTAAGTCAAAGAAGAGTGTGCTGGTGTGGGGCATCTCAAATGGGCAGAAATATGGAGGTAGAAATAAATTTGGCCAAGAGGTTTGGAAAGTCTCAAAGCCAGAGCTGATGATAGTTAAGGACAAAAGGGCCATAGCCAGTATCACACATGTGCAAGTTGTCTGCAAGGTCTCCCCAGTCTCTCATGTAGCATTTACAACAAAAAATGTGGACCAAATCACAGTCCTTGTGATCATATTCCATGCTATGCACAGCTGTAAGCCTCTTCCTCAAGGTCTCCATGGATACTGGAGTTCACTATCAAATGATGCATGCACTAGGAGAACTCTGTCTCCTACATCATGCATGGACTGGGGGCATTCAATTCAAATAGGGCCCCAAGGCTCTTCTCTCTGGGGGCTGCAATCTTCTGTTATTGTTTTTCAAGCATTTCCTGGTTTGTTACTTGATTGCATTGGAGCCTAATAAGTCAGATTATAATACATGGCAGTGCCTTAAGAGAAGATAGAGTTAGAAAGATACAGAAAGAGACACACACTAAATGAAAAAGTGAGACAAACAGAGAGAATTATACACACAGCGAGGAACAGGGTGCAAGAAACAGAGATAATTAAAGAGTAGAACTGAGACAAAGGAAAACACAAAGAGATAAAGGGAGCCATTAGTGTCATAGACTTCTATCTCTGTGTTAGCTATGACATCCATGATATTGTCTGTTCTAGAAATTACTTTAAAACCCAGGCAGAATGTCCATCCAGTATCAAGTAAAGGGGCTTCCAAAAGGATATTTGATATGGAGTAGGCAAACTGGCAGTCACTGTGAGGTTGCCCAACACAAAGGACATGATGAGGGACTTTGACCAGAGAAGAAACATAAAGGGAGAGCCAAGGGATTTCAGTTTATTTTCACCATCTGTGACACAAACAAGAGTATAAGTGGGAGTCACTAGATGCCACAGTAGCCCCAATGTAATGGGGCTCTCTTCAGTGTTCTGCTCAGCATTCCCATAATCTCCTCAGTATTCCATGTGTGCTTTAGCCCATCTGATCCCAGCCCTGGATTCCAGAAATAACAGGTACATTAAGGTCTAACTACAGCCTCTGAAGTACATGCTAGAAGAAACAACACTGTGGTAATTGGAGTCTAGAAAGGCCTTAATAAGACATGGTTGTCCAGGTTCCCATTACTGAGATGTAAATGTAATGACTAAACTCAGCTCTGTCTTTAAAAGTGAGGACTTCAAAAGCACAAATGTCTTTCTGGTGTGTGGGATTGACCATGTGAGTGGACCTGTGTAAGATCTTGGCATGAGTTGAAAGGTGAGCAGTCACTAACGCAGAGATGCCATAAAGACGCACTGTTTTAGGAGGAAGACCAGGTATGGGACCCCAGACAGTGACCTCAATTTTTGATCAAAGAGTTCAACAAAACTTGGAGTCCTGGTAAACAGGCAGCCATATTCTGGAGAAGCTTCTGCTTAATAACCTTCAATGTATTAAAGTGTTTTTTGTCATATCCCCAGGTCACAAGGCAGTGCCCTCAGGTAAGCCTGTAGTTGGAAAACTTTCTCTTACTTCAGGTATTGTTCAAGTCCCACTCCACATGTTTCTGGACATATTCTGAAAGAAGGAAAAGGTACACAAGAACGCCCAAGGCAGTAAGACTTGGACAGGACAGACCTCTCATTCCACCTTCACAGCATTGTGTCTCTCCGCTCTGTGATTTTGGGGAGGTGGTGGTGGTGGTGGTAGTGGTGTTGGTGGTGGAAATATTCACAAAAGGAGGTCAGGCCTTGAACAAAAGCTGGCTGAGAAGAACCCAGTAGCCTAGGGAGCTGGTAATGTTCACATCCCAAAGTCCAGGGTATCTGGTTTGTATGTGGAGAACAGAGGACTTGGCCTAGTGTTAATTCCAAGCCCTCCAGGAATATGTCACATTCCTGATTTAATGTCTGTGCTGACACAGCTTTTGTCAGATCTGGGATCTAAAGGTCAGGTGGAAAGAAGACCTCTGATGCATGCACGGTCATTCCTGGTCTCTGTCACTGCAGAGCTGTAGACAGGACACAAATGATGACCTACTCAATAAGGACACACACTCCATTTCACTCTGCATAAGAAATGTGCATGTCACACCACCAAGGAGCAGTGCAGAACCTCATTGAGATTCGCCATGGTTGTGCCTTTAAAACCAGGGCCCAGAGATGACCAGGAAAAGCCACCATCCTAGACATCATCAAGGCACTCCCCAGGATAGATTTCCATGTTTGCTTGCAGGTCAAGTCTTGAGGCTGGAACTGGAGCACCAATATTTCTTCTGTTGACTCCACCAGAATACCTGGATTAGAGGAAGGCAGTGTGTCTGGGTTAGAAGACACTGTTGAAGGTGCATGTGAGCCCTCAAGGATAGCTAGATGCCACACACAAATAAAGGAGATCAGGAGACTGTCAGTGTGCCAGAAAAAAAAAATAGGAGTCAGATTGCCATCTGGGGCTGGACCAAAGAAATTGGCTTCTCTGAGAAACTTAGTCAGGGGTCCTGGGTTTTAAATGTGCTTGGAAAGAATGGGCATGTGTCATCATTGCTCTTGTACCCACTATATCTCCAGCTCAGAAATCAGAGCCCAGACCAGACCCTGCTCTTAGGACTGTAGGAAAACTAGTTGCAGGGACAACAGCCAGCCAATGTTAAACTACATCCAAACCCTGAGGAGTGTCCAATTGGAACAACTGTACAAGAGCTACAGGTCTACCTAATGGTTAATGATCTGCAGTCCTATCAATATCAGACAGACAGGTCACTCGGGTTATGGAACAGTTCCTGAAATGATAGGGGCCTGGCAAAGGACTCAGCATCCTCACTTGCAGAGAGATTAAAACAGACCCCAACTTTACCAGCACAGTGTCCCCAGGCACACCTTCAACATAGGCTGCAGAGACCTGATACATACAGTCAGTGTGACAATAAGAGAGACACAAACAGACTTACAAATACACCAGCACAGAGACCTCAGGCAGACCACCATGCTTATCGATCACAAAGAACCTATGCAAACCCCATCCCTGCAAAGCAGAGAGACCCATGAAAGACAAAAATTGACATATCATAAACACTCCAGAAAGACTAACAACATTACTGACACAATTACACCCTCTGTTGAGACCTGCACAGAAATCCTAAGAAAACACCCAGCCTGACCAGCAAAGACACCACAGAAAGAGCAAAAACATGACCATGCAGAGACACCAGGCTGACCCCCACTCTAACAAGCACAAAAATTCCTGGCAGAACAGCAATCAGACCAGCACAGAGACCCTAGACAGAAACACAACATGACCAACAAAGAAACTTCAGCAGAACCCCAACTGGATAAGCAAAGTAACACCTGAGACCCCCTAGACCTGATCAGCACAAAGAACCCCAGAGGAGCTGCAACCTTTACTAGATAAAGTCCCCAGACAACTATCCTTGTGATCAGCACACAGACCCAAGAGGACCTTAAACATGACCAAGACAGAGACCAAAGGCAGTCCCCAAACCTCACTGAGTACAGACATCCCCAGAAGACCCCTAACCTGACTTGCACTAACTCTCCAAGCAGACACCCCATCTGACTAGTACAGAGACCCTGAGATGTCCTCCAACTTGACTACCACAGAGGCCCCTGGCCTGTCCCCACTTGACTGGGAACAGAGATACATAGCCACTCTATAACTTAACCAGCACAGAGATAAAGATAGACACTCATTTGACTCCCAGCCAAGGAACTACCCCCAAAAAACTTAGACACACAACATTTTGATCACTGAGACTCCTGTAGACCTGCAACCTGAAAACCAAAGAGGTACCTGAATTTCAACCTGACCAGCATAGTACCCTACCATGTTCCCAACAACACCAAAAGACATCCAACCAGACCTCTAATGTGACAAGCACAGTGACTCCAAGTAGGTCTTCAACCTGTGCTGCTGAGACCCCAGGGAGACCTCCAATATAAGCAACATAAAGATTCCTCATAGTCCTTAGAATGACTGGGCTCAAAAATGCCATTATGAACCCAGACCTGACCATTACATAGATGCAGATCCTGAATGTCACTAGCACAGAGACACACAGCAGACCTCAAACCTGACTAGCACGGAGACCCCATTCAGAAAGACCTGTGACCAGAACAGAGACAACAGCAGACATCCAACCTGACCAGCACAGAGACCTCAGGCAATCTTCAACCACACCAGAACAGAGATTCAGGTAAACACCCAACCAGCTAAGTACAATGACCCTGAAAAGATTCTTAAACTGACCATCACAGAAACCTCAGGAAGTCTTGAAAACTGAGTAGGCAAAGAGACCAAGGCTGATCCGAATTCTAACCAACACACAAACTCCCAGCAGACTCTGAATCTTATGAACCCAGAGATCCCAGACAGAAACACAACATGACCAGAACAGACACCCTTGCAGAAGTCTAAGAGAACCAGCAAGGTAACAGCTGAAAAATTCCCAACCTGAACAGCACACAAATGCCCAGAAAACCGACAAACTGATCTAAACAGATATTCTAGGCAGATTTCTCTGTTGCCAGCATACAAAAAATATCATCAGGATAGAGGCCAAAGGCAGCTTCCAAAACTCACTGAGTGTGTAGATGCCCAGAAGTTCCCTAACCTGACCAAAACTAAGGCCCCAGACAAACGCCCAATCTGACCAGCACAAAGACACTCAACCTAACACAGAGACCCTTGGCCAATTTACAGCTGACTGGTGGCAGAGAACCCTAGCCTCCCTGTAACCCGATCATCACAGAGATAAGCACAGACACTCAATGTGATGATCACAGAGACTCCAGCAGACCTGGATCACGAAAAGTACAGAAGTACCTGCTGACCTCCAACCTGAATAGGAAAGGACACTCCCATTTCTTCAACAACACCAGCAGAAATCCAACACCCTCAACCAGACCAATAGAGAGACTCCCAGAAGATTTCCAACCTGTGCAGCAGAGAAGTGAGGCAGACTTCTAACCTGAGCAGCACACAGACCCCTGGAATACTCTTAACATGACTGTGCACATAAATTCCACTATGCACCCTAAACTGACCATCACAGGGATTCCTGGAAGACCCCCAACCTGACCAGCGCAAAGACCTCCACCAGATGGCAAATCTGATTAACCCAGATATTCCAGTTAGAGAGCACCATGACCACAACAGAGAGACCACAGACCCTGAACCTTACCAGCACAGACTCTCCAGAGAAACACCAATTCTGACCTGCACAGACACGCCTGACATATCTCTGACCTGACCAGCACAGAGAATTCCAGCAGACACTTATATTACTGGACAGAAAGTCTGTCTGAAGACCTTTGAAGTGACCAGCACATAAACGGCTGGCAGATCCATTACCAGATCAGTAGAGAGACTCCAGGCAAACTCTCAACAGGATCAGCCTCAGAGAATTTATGTAGACACCTAACCTGACCATCAGAGAGACCAAGGCAGATCCCCAAAATGACAGGCACAGAGTCCCCTTGCAGAACTCAAAATTGTTCAGCACATTGACACCAGACAATATTTAAACTCAAAAGCACACAGACTGTAGCTATATGTACCAACCTGACTAGGTACAAAAACTGTGAAAAGACCCCCAACCGACCAGTACAGAAAGCTTAGGCAGACCTCAAAACTGACTGGCAAAGAGAACCCAGGCAGACTCCCAAACTCAGGACCACAGAGACACCAGGAAGACCCTCAATCTGACCAGCACATAAGACCACCATTAGACTCTCAACCTGACCAGAAGTGAGAACCTCAGAAGGACCCTAAACTAAGCAAAGAAACTTCCAGAAGACTTCAAGGTGACAAGCACAGAGACTACAAGAAAAACTACAACCTGCCTAACAAAGGGACACCAAAATTATCCCAACGTGACTAGAAAAACGAAGAGAAGCCAGGCAGAAACTCAACATGACAAGTAGAGGGATGCCTGCAGATCTGGAACCTGACAAGCACAGTACTTATCAGACCATTAACTTGAGCAGACAAATAACCCAAGTGAATCTCCAGACTAACAAGCACAGATACCGCAAGCAGACATACAACCTGAGTAAGCAAAAAGATTTCCAGCACATTTCCATCCTAAGAAGCACAAAGGACCCTGATAGAATTTTCTAATGACAACAAAAGAGATTCCTGGCAGACCTGAACCTGACCAAGTGACCTGAACCTTGACAGAAGCATTGAATGTCCAACATATAGATGACCCCAGAGTGATTATCACAGAAAGTCCCATGAGATCCTCCATGTACGAGAAAAGTCCACAATGCAGACCTATATATTGATCAAAACAGAGAACCGAGGAACACAAGACAAGAGAAGAGACAGAGCAGCAGGTGCTAACATGACCAGGAGAGACCCAGGAGGATTCCAAATGTGACTGGGAGCACAGACCACCAGCAGAAACTCACCCTACCTACCACACAGATTTTTTACTTACCCCATATTGCACAGGACAAAGACAATCCACAGACCTCAAAGTTGACCAACACAGAGACTTCAGGCAGAAAGTGAAAATGACAAGCACAGGGACCCTTGCACAGCTGGAACCTAACGTGGAAAGAGACATATAAGAGACACATAACCTGAGAAGCACAGTACCCTGCAGTCCATTTACCTGTCCAGCATAGGGAACCCAGAAAATCGTCTAACAAACCAGCACAGACACTTCAAGAACACCCCCAAACTGAACAGAGACACATATTTCCAGCACATCCCCATCATAACCAGCCTAGAGAACACTGACAGAACCGTCAAATGACCAGCATAGAGACTTGTGGCAGAACACTCACCTGACCATCATAGAAAGCCCAAGCAGATCAAAAACCTGATAATCGCAGACAGCCCCAGCAGACTCCTTGCCTGACCAGAACAGAGCTGTCAATGCAGTCTTCCCAAGATGACCAGAACAGAGAACACAGGCACACACCCCAGGCACACATGAGACAAGAGGAGAGATTCCAGCACACCCCAAAGTTGACCAGAACAGACCCCAGCACATTTAAAAAGTGACTGGGAAAAGAACCCCTTATAAAACAAATAATGTGGCCAGCACAGAGACCCCAGCCTGACAACCTGTCAGAAGAGCACAGGGACCCCATGCAGACCTCTAACCTGACCAGTATGAATACCCCCAGAAAATGTCTAAGCTGAATAGCACAGAGATTCAAGCTGACTCCAAAATTCAACAGCACAGACACACACAGCAGGCTTAAAACCTGACCAGCAAAGAGACCCCCAGGGGACCTCTAACCTGAGGAGGACAAAGACACTAGGTAGACACTCAGCATGACAAAGACAAAAACTTTAGGATACCTAGGACGTGACTAGCAAAGAGACCCCAAATAGTCGCTCAACCTCATGGCCACAGTACCCCATCAGTCTCCCAAGTTGACCAGCAGAGCAGTTAAAACAGACCCCAACAAGAACTGCACAGCATTTCTAGGCATATCTTCAACATGACCAGGCTAGAGACCTGAAGCAAACACTAAGTGTTACCACCAGTTGGACACAAGCAGAATTCCAAATACACCAGCACAGAAACCCCAGGTTGACTCCCAACCTGACTGTTCACAGAGACCCATGCAAAACTAATGTCGACATATAACAGCGATCCCAGGATTACCAACTTTACCAACACAATTATCTTCAGCAGAGCTCAAACTAAGCCAGCGCAGAAACCCTAGGCAAACACCAAACCTGACCAGCACAGAGAATACAGGCTGAACCCTATCATTACAAACACACAGACTCCTGGCAGGCCTCTGATCTGACCAGCACAGAGACCTAAGGCCAAAGTAACAAGCTAAGCACAGGGACCCCAGAAGAACCCCAACTGGACCAGCAAAAAATATCTGACAGATTTCCAACCTGAACAGCACACAGAAACCTATCAGAACTGCAAACTGAACAAAAGAAAGTCCTTAGGCAGATATATATGTGACCAGGAAAGAGAATCAAGGGGACCCTAAACATGACCAGGACAGAGACCAAAGGCAGCCCCCAAACTTCCCTGAGTACAGAGATCCCCAGAAGAACACTAACCTGACCAGCACTAAGTCCTGAGGCAGACACCCAATCTAATCAGCACAGAGACTTCAAGATGACCTCCACCCTGACTAGCACAGAGACTCCTGGCCAATCCCCACCTGACTGAAAACAACACCCAGACTCTCTGTAAATTGACCTGCACAGAGATCAAGGCAGACAATGTGTGGTTATCGCAGAGATGCTAGCAGACCTGGAACATGAAAAGCAAAGAGATCCCGGCTTACTCCCAACCTGACCAACAAAGAACCCTACCATTTCCACAACAACATCAACAAAAATAAAACCAGACCCCCAATGTGACAAGCACAAAGACTTCCAGCAGACTGTCAAACAGTGCAGCAAAGACCACAGGCAGAACTGTAACCTGACCATCACAGAGATCCCAAGCAGCAAAGAAACTCCAACAGACCTTTAACTTGACCAGCACAGATATCTTAGAAAGACACCCAATATGACCAGCACATAGACTCCCAGAAGAACTCTAACCTGACCCACACAGAAACCTCAAGACTATCTCCAATCTAACCAGCCAAAATACTCCTTGAAGATCCAATATGAACTCTCACTGAGACTCCAAGAATACCCTAAACATGACCAGCACAGTGACATCCAGCAGACACGTATTAAACAAAACAACCCTGGCAGACACGTCAATGTGACCAGCACAGAAAATCTAGTTGACCTCAAACTTTATCAGCAGAGACCCCTGGCAGACTGACAACCTGGCCCCCACAGTACCCCAGCTTTTCTGTAACCTGACAACAAGAGAGTTCTAAACCAACACTCAAACTGACCACCACAGAGATCCAAGGAAGAGCCGCTGGTACAGAGACCCTCAAGAGACTCCTAACCTGACCAACCCTGAGACTCACAGCAGATGTACAAATTAAGCAGCACAAAGACCCTAAGGAGACTTTCAAACTGACAAGTACAGACACCCATGGAAGTGCCAATATGACCAGGCAGAAAAACACCAGGAAGACACCCAAAGAGTCCAGCACAGAGGATCCCTGTATACCCCACCTGTCCAGCACAGAGACCCCAGGCAGAAAACCAATTTAACCAGCACAGAGACCCCAGAAGAACATCAATCTGACCAGCACATGGACCTGAGGGGTTTTCTCTGTGATAATAACTGAGACCCCTACAGACCCTCATCCTGACCAGCACAAAGACCCCAAGCAGACGTCAAACCCTACCAATACAAACACCACCAGAAGACTACTGACCTGACCAGAATTGTGATTCCTGGCAGACTTCCAATGAGACCGGCAGAGACCCCTTGCAGAATTTCAAAGTGACCAGGCACTGAAACCCCACACAGACCTCTAATCTAACTGGGCGGTAAGAACCCCAGCAAACATCCAACTTCACCAGCACAGAGACCTGTGTATGACCTGCAGCCTGATGAGCACAAAGAACCCCAGAAGACTCTTAACCTGACAAGCACAGAGACCCCATGTAAAAACCCAACACACAAAAATGAGACACCAAGATAACCCCATCCTGACCAGCATAGAGACCCTGAGCAGACTTCCAACCTGATCAGCACAGAAACGTCTGAGAGAAATTCAATTTGACAAGCACACACACCAAAACAGACATGGCCCGACATGCAAAGACACACCCAGTAGAGAAGCAACATTAGCATCATATAACTCAAGGTGTCTCTGAACCTGAGAAGCAGAGAGATTCAAACAGACCCCTCAACTTGACCAACACAGAGACCCCAGGTAGGTGAGCATAGTGATATTAAAGAATGAAGTATATAGCATATTTTCTATGATGATTTATAAAAATCGATTATCTGCTATCATACAGACTGATTCAGTTCATTAAAGAGTAATTCCCGCTTGACATTAATAACCACCACTAGCAGGCATTGTAGGTTTGATTTGTTTCACATGACATCGCATCACCTGAAATTGTGGCCTTGCTGCATTTCATTCCACATCAACTAACAAAGAAATCTTTCCAGAAAGTTGTCCAAATAGGAAAATTTCGGTGTTTCTTCCAAGTTCTGTGGGGAAAACGTATCAGACCACAGGAATGTGCATGACCACTATTGACAGATATTTGGTTTATCATCAGGAAGTCACTGAGGTTGATTGATACAAGTCAAGGAGCTTGCAGCATTATGCCCTGCAAGTGCACACACCCTGGAACCCTGGGGGTCTTATCTACCATCCTACACATGTCTGGCCTTAAAACACTGCAACATCTTTTCTAATGTTTACTGATCTGGGATTCAAAATATTTTTTAAAGGACCACAGGGAATGTGCAGATTTCTATATAACAGAAGAACTCAAACTTATGACATAATTTTTAAGCATCCCTTATTCAACACTAAATTCTAGAGTTTCTTTAACAGTGGGTTAGTAATTGAGACTCAAAGGCAAGTTAAACTGACTACACCATAATTCATTAGTACCAGGATTTCTGTCATCTGTGAAAAAAGTTTTATTGTGGAGGTTTCGGAGCTGATAATTTCTAAAATAGTATTTGAGTAGAGGGATATTTGTTACTCTCTTCATTGTCAATATTCTCACAAGAAAACCAATTTGCAAATCAAAGCCAAGAAAAGAGTCAGTAAAAATTGTCTTGGTGATGGAGTAAAAACTGTCTCTGTGTGATGAACAATTAATGCAACACCTGGAGATGTAATATAGAATGGTACACCTG
The DNA here is from genome assembly GCA_004026885.1 of Lyroderma lyra. NCBI lineage: Eukaryota > Metazoa > Chordata > Mammalia > Chiroptera > Megadermatidae > Lyroderma > Lyroderma lyra. The sequence goes on along the minus strand of PVJL010008197.1, from coordinate 45,003 downwards.
GACCCTTTGTAAATTTTAATAATCAATGTCACCACAATGAATTTCCCAATAGAAAAAAAACTAATTAAAAATTGTTGAGAAAACACAATTGAACTGCCGTCCAGGAGCCAAGAAAGAGGACCCTGAGTGACAAAACAGCTGTTGAGAAATCCACAAATCTCAAGTAAACACCTGAAGGTTGGCGAGAAGAGGGCGAGTCGGGGAGAGGGAAGGGAACAGAGAAAGACTACAACAGCACGGAATCCCTGCTGACTATTCAGAGCGGCTCAGTTTTGGTGAGGGGAGAGACCGGGGAGCTGGGATTTGGAGCTGCATGCTGGGTACGGAGTTTAGGAGCCAGCCTCTAGAACTTTTGAGTGGTAGAAGGGAAGAGCGAGGACTCTTAACTGCAAAGATGACACCCCAGCTCTAAGACCCCTGGAGACCTACACAGGGCTGCAATTACTTTTCCGAGCCCACTGCAAAGGCGATCCTGCTGTCTCAGGCCAGGCCCACAGCTTTGGACTTATGGAGTGTGCACTTCCTCATGCACCCCAGGGTTCTGAAAGCAGTGTGAGCCCATAGACAGTCAGATGCTGAATCAGGGCTAGGAAGAAAGACTGATTTGATAGGATTCACCAGAGCCAGCAGAAACAAGCTTCAGAACAGCTTCCCCAGCAAAGGGTAGAAGGCAGAACCGCCTATGGAGCGCCTTTTGTTTGCCTCTCCCCAGGATATATGCACATAGCCTCGAAAAAAAGAAGGAGATCAGAAACAATAAACAAACAGCCCCTTCTCCCCAAAAACTTGACCCCCAGTGCCACCTAGTGTCTGCCCTATAGCAAGAAACCACAAAAGCAATAATCTGGGCACTGAACATAAAGACCTCATGTCAAAGAGGAAGAACCCAGTGGACAGGATGAATTCCTTAAAAACTGAAAGTCCTCAGAAAGAACATGAAATTTACCCAGAAGTCAGCTTGTTACAACTGGAAGTGTCCGATTTAAGTGACGGAGAATTTAAAGCAGCCATTCTAAAGGCTGTGAGAGAAATGAAAACCTACAGGCAGAACACTGTAGCTGAGATAAATAATATGAAAAAGGATATAAACGACATAAAAAAGGAACTCTGTGAACAAAAAGAACAAATTAACAAAGAAATTCAAAACATTAGAAAGATTGAGACGGAAATACGAGAAATAAATAATACCATAAAAGAAGTGAGAAATGAAATAACTGCCATAGAAAACAGATTCAACAAGATGTAGGAAAGAATTAGTAATATGGAAGATCAGAACATGGAAACATCTCAGAAAAAGGGAGAGAGGGAATATAGAACCAAAAGGATTTAAAGAACTCTACAAGAACTATCCGACTCCATGAGAGAAAACAACATCAGGATAATAGGAATGGAAGAAGAGGCAGAGCAATCTACAGAGAGCATACTCAAACAAATCCTAGATGAGAACTTTCCAAACCTATGGAAAGATCTGGAACCCCAAGTTCAAGAAGAAAACAGGTCCCCCAGGTACCTGAACCCCAACAGATCTTCTGTGAGACACAGGATACTAAATATGTCCAAAACTAAAGGCAAAGAGAAAATTCTCAAGGCAGCCAGGGAAAAAAAGAACTATAAACTTTAGAGGAAAACCCATCAGGCTGGCATCAGATTTTCAGCAGAAATTCTACAAGCCAGGAGAGAGTGGAACCCCATATTCAAAAATTTAATACAGAGAAACTTCCAGCCAAGAATAAATTATCCAGCAAAATTATCTTTCAGATATGAAGGTGGAATAAAGACCTTCTCAGACAAACAGAAGCTGAGGGAAGTTGCCAGCATGAGGCCAGCACTCCAAGAAATACTGAAGGAGGCTCTTCAGTCTGAATCAAAACATCAGGAAAAATGGAACGAAGTTGGGGCAACAAGAAAGAAACAAAAACAAACATACAAACTAACAAAAGAAACAAAAACAAAGAAAGAAATAAGTAATGGCCACAGGAAATCCTCACATATCGATCAGCATTCTAAATGTTAATGGACCGAACTAACCAATAAAAAGACACAGATTAGTAGACTGGATTGAAAAGCAGAACACATTCATATGCTGTCTCCAAAAAACACACCTCAGTTGTAAGTACGAACACAGACTCAGAGTGAAAGGATGGGATACAATACTCCAAGCAAATGGTAACCAGAGAAAAGCAGGAGTGGCCATACTGATATCTGATGAAATAATCTTCAAGTTAAAAAAGATAGTAAAAGACAAAGATGGTCATTACATAATGATAAAAGGTACAATGTAACAAGAGTTGACACTAATCAACATATCTGCTCCCAACCAGGATGCCCCGAAATACACAAAGAATCTACTAACAGACTTGAAAGGAGAAACTGATGAATACACAATAATAGTGGGAGACTTAAACATGCACTAACAGCCATGGACAGATCATCAAAACAGAAAATAAAGGAAATAATAGCTTTAAATGACACATTACAGCAGGTGGACATAATTGACAATTACAGGACACTTCATTCAGCAAAAAGAGACTACACCTTCTTTTCTAGTGCACATGGAACATTCTCAAGAAGAGACCCCATGCTGGGACACAAAAGTAGCCTCAGCAAATTCGAAAAGATCCAAATCATACCAAGTGTATTTTCAGACCACAAAGCTTTGAAATTGGAGATCAACTGTAAAAGGAAAGCAGAAAAAATCACATATACATGGAGATTAAACACCAGCTTATTAAAAAAGGACTGGATAAAAGAACAAATAAAAGTTGAGATTAAAAATTATATAGGAACTAATGACAATGAAAATACAATGTATCAGAATTATTGGGACACAGTGAAGGCGGTAACAAGCGGGAAATTTATATCATTTCAGGCCTATCTCAAGAAACAAGAAGAAAAATCACAAGCAAACATCTTACCATCTGTCTTAAAGAACTAGAAAAAGAAGAGCAGACAAAATCCAAAGTCAGCAGAAGGAAAGAAATAATAAAAATTAAAGCAGAGCTAAATCACTTAAAGAACAGAAGGACAATAGAAAAAATAAATATAACGAAGAGCTGGTTCTTTGAAAGAGTCAACAAAATTGACAAACCCCTGGCAAGACTAATCAAAGGACAAAAGGAAAGGACACAAATATCCAAAATTAGAAAGGAAAGGAGAGAAATTACCACTGATACCACAAAAATACAAAGGATTATAAGAAATTATTCTGAAGTACTTTAGGCCACGAAATTTACCAACCTAGAAGAAATGGACAAGTTTCTAGAAACTTATAGCCTACCAAGACTGAACCAAGAAGAACTGGATAATCTAATTAGACCTATCAATAGCAACGAGATTGAAATGACTATCCATAAACTCCCTAAAGGCAAAGGCCCAGGACCAGACGGTTTCACCAACGAGTTCTACCAAGCATTCAAAGAAGAATTAATGCCTATCCTCCTCAGACTCTTCCAAAAAATTGAAGAGAAAGCAATACTTCCTAACTCATTCTAGGAGGCCAACATTACTCTAATACAAAAGCCTGGCAAAGACAACACAAAAAAGAAAACAATAGATGAATATCTCTGATGAACACAGATGCAAAAATCCTGAACAAAATATTAGGAAATAGAATACAACAATGCATCAAAAAAATCATACAGCATGATCAAGTGGGACTCATCCCAGGAGCAGAGGGATGGTTCAACGTACGAAAATCGATCAATGTGATACACCACACAAAGAAAATCAAAGATAAAGACCATATGGTCATTTCAACTGATGGAGAAAAAGCTTTCGACAAGGTACAACATCCATTTATGATCAAAATACTAAATAAAATAGTTATAGAAGGAAAGTATTTCAACAAAATAAAGGCCATATATGACAGACCCTCAGCTAACATCATACTGAATGGGGAAAAGCTGAAACCTATTCCCCTAAAATCAGGAACAAGACAGAGATGCCCCCTGTCACCACTGATATTTAATATGGTACTGGAAGTTCTAGCCACAGCAATCAGGCAAGAGAAAGGAATCAAAGCTACCTAATTGAGAACGAAGAGGTCAAATTGTCACTATTTGCGGATGACATGATCCTTGATATAAAAATTCCAAAGATTCCACCAGGAAACTATTAGAAACAATTAACGAATATAGTAAATTAGCAGGATACAAAATCAATGTACAAAAATCAACAGCATTTCTTTATACAAAAAATGAATCCTCAGAAAAAGAAATGAGGGAGTCAATTCCTTTTGCTATCACAACAAAAAGAATGAAATACCTGGGAGTTAACTTAATAAAGAACGTGATAGATTTATACACAGGAAACTATAAGACACTTTCAAAAGAATTTGGAACAGACTTTAAGAGGTGAAAAAATATCCCCTGTTCATGGATAGGAAGACATAACATTGTTAAAATGGCCATTCTGCACAAAGCAATCTACAGATTTAATGCAATACCTATCAAAATCCCACAATCATACTTTCGGGAAATAGATAAAAGAATTATTAGATTTACATGGAATCCTAAAAGACCTCGAATGGCAATAGCAATACTACATAAAAAGAATCAGGCTGGTGGCATTACACTTCCTGACTTCTATTTATATTACAAAGCATCAATATTCAAAGCAGCTTGGTCCTGGCAGGAAAACAGAAATATAGACCAACGGAATAGAACTGAAAACCCAAAAATAAACCCAAAAATATATGGACAAATAATTTTCGATAAAGGAACAAAAAACATACAATGGGGAAAAGACAGCCTCTTTAGTAGGTGGTGCTGGGAAAACTGGAAAAACATATGCAAAAGAATGAACCTGACCTGTGAACTCTCTCCACATGCAAAAATGGATTAAAGACCTTCATATAAGACCTGCAACAATAAACTGTATAGAAGAAGACATTGGTACTAAACTTACAGACCTAGGAGTCAAAGAAGACTTCATGAACCTGACCTCAAAGGCAAGGGAAGTAAAAGGAAAAATAAATGAATGGGACTATATCAAACTCAACAGCTTCTGCACAGCAAAACAAATCATGAACAAGACAAAGAGACATCCAACTGAATGGGAGAAAATATTTGCAAATAATGCATCAGGTAAGGGTCTAATATCTAAAATATGTAAAGAACTAGTAAGATTTAACAACCCAATTGAACTAAAAAACCAAACAACCCAATTGAAAAGTGGGCAGAAGAACTAATCAAACACTTCTCCCACGAAGAATTACAAATGGCCAGCAGACATATGAAAAAATGCTCATCCTCATTAGCTATCAGGGAAATGCAAATCAAAACCACAATGAGATACCACCTCACACCTGTGAGAATGGCTGTTATCAACAAGACAAGGAATAACAAGTGCTGGAGAGGATGTGTAGAAAAAGGAACTCTGGTACACCGCTGGTGGGAGTGCAAACTGGTACAACCCCTGTGGAAGGCAGTGTGGAGCTTCCTCAGAAAATTAGGAATGGAGCTGCCATTTGACCCAGCAATCCCCCTTCTGGGGATCTACCCATAAGATTTGAAAACCTTTGTCTGCAAAGAGTTATGTACCCCAATGTTCATTGCAGCGCTTTTCACAGTGGCCAAAACATGGTAACAAACAAAATGCCTTGCGACAGATGACTGGATAAAGAAGCTGTGGTATATATACACAATGGACTATTACTCAGCTATAAGAAAAGACCAAATATTGCCAGTTGGAACAAAATGGATGGACCTGGTGATCATCATGCTTAGTGAAATAAGCCAGACAGAAAAAACACAGAACTCTATGACTTCACTCATATGCGGAATATAAAACTGAAAGCAAAGAAAAAAGAAATGAACAAACAAATAATCCATGGAAACAATCAATAGTTTAATGTTTATTTGGGGACGAGTGGGTTAGGGAGGGGAGAAAGGGTAGGGGATGGGAGAGGATGGGGAAGCTAAATATAAGGTGATGGAAAGAGAAGTCACATTAGGTGGTGAACTTATTATACATCAAGTTGACAATGCACTGTAGAATTGTATGCCTGAAACCTATGTAATCCTTGCTAACAGATGTCACCCCAATAAGTCTAAGAATAAAAATGAATTAAAAAATAAAATTAAATTAAATTAAAAAAATTGTTATACTAATATATGCTTTCGTTTTAGGTTTTGAGCCTAACTGGTATATCAACCAATTTAACAATTGTACTTTTTAAAAACTTTAATAATTTCTCCAGTGTAGTGTCAAGAAAAAATTAGCTATACAAGGTTTTCTAGCAATTAATTAATAAAGGAAATTTGCACTTGGCTCTCAATAAGGCAAGACAGTTCAGATTTCTAGTAAGGATATTTTATAATACAAGGAAGTTCACATTGTGGGGCTTAACTTACCACAACTATTAAAAAATGAAATAAAGCACTGGCTCTGGTACAAAGCCCCAAAGGAAATCATACTAGAATGTAAAGACTTCATAAAAATACATCAAGTTGACAATGCACTGTAGAATTGTATTCCTGAAACCTATGTAATCCTTGCTAACAGATATCACCCCAATAAGTCTAACAATAAAAATGAATTAAAAAAAAGATATAAAGAAGAGGCCACATCAAGACTGGTAGGAGGGGCAGAAAAGGGAAATGGGCTGACCCCAAACACACAGATAGTGGTTGAACACTGGAGAAAAAAAGAAAAAAAATTATGAAATTGTACAGTTTTATGGTAAAAGATAAAAGATTGCCTCCCTACTCTCTATGTTTAGGGATCAAGCAGCAAAATATTTATGGACACTTAATAAATGTGTCAAAACCATCACTGTGAAATAAATGCAGATTTCACAAAGTTAAGCTTGAACCGTTAAGCTGCCATTTTCATGCTTTTCCACCCACTAAAAGCCAACCTAATTCTCATACCCCAAAAATGTCTCCATCAATTTGTAATAACTACCAAGCTCTTCAAAAGGCTAATACTTGGTGGAGAAAAAGATAAGAACAGGAGGAGAGAGTTCTCTAAATGGACTCTGAAATCTGTGGATAATAGTACATAGGATATTATTATTGTGACTGAGATGAATTTAATAAAACCTGGCAAAAAGACTGGGGAAATCCATGTAGCTGATGATAGAAGACTTTTCAGATAAGATGTTTTAAGTGTAAACATATATGTTCCTGAGGAATTTATAGCTATTATTAAAATAAGAAAAGTAAAACAGAGAAAAGGAGTGTTCTTTTTCACTTTATGATTCTCATATCTCCTTTATAATTTATAAAATTTTCAAAAGAAAATATTAAATTTAATGTAAATAACTTAACAGACCCTTTAAACCACTGCATATAAATCTATTGAAAATCTTACATTTATGCTAAGTATTATCTAAAGGATACAAACCAGCCAAAAAAGGAATATTATTCTAATTTTAACCATCTTTGACACATGTCACTAAAGCCCAAAGTTATTTTCATCCAAAAAAATGGTGACATGTTTTTCGCACTTAAACATAAATTTCTACCTTTCTTAAAACAAACCTAAACAAAATAAACAAAACAAAACCCTGGAAAGTATTACACCACTTTAAATTTGGTGTGATCCCAGATATTAAACACCTCAGTTTCAATAAGATTTCACATACCTAAGAGTCCCTAGACTCATGAGTTCTTGAACTCTAACATAATTTCTAAGCCACAAAATGATACTTACTAGTTAATTTTTCCCCACCCTTAAAATGTTGTAGTTTCAAAATAGTTCTTATGTAACACACTGAACCTAATATAACGGAAAGACAAATTCAAAATACACAATAAAAAATTGTTTCCTCTCGGGGTTATTTTAGAGATATAGTTTAGGTTCATGTGTGAACGCTGATGTGCCCAAGGAAGTCTTGCCTAATAATAGTGAGGGATACTATTATATTTTAGTACAATTGCTGCCCAATCTGATGAAATATTTCAGAGTTTGATCGTGATGATGGATGAATTAATGCTAATGAAAGTACACTTTACTATAATAAGTATTAAATTTTACTATAATCAATTTAACATCAATGTCAAAGATTATATAAATGTGCATTAAAAATTTAAAACAAAACGAAGAAAGGAATGACAATAATAGGGATGTTCAGATGGGCGACAGCATTGAAGATGTACAGAAAACACTGCAGGAGAGCCTTCCAGATCTTGCCAGTGGTGTAGAAATGCTGGGTGCAATGACATCCCCAGGTTTCCTTAAAACACCAGAGATGGTTGAGATAAGAGTTCATTCTCCAGGAATGCTGAATTCTTTGTCAGGCCCAGATCCTTCCAGGAAGTGCTCCAGAATCCAGACCGCCATTCCACAACCTGAGTGACAGGTCTGTCTGATGTTGATAGGACTGCAGCTCCTTAACCATTAGGTAGACCTGCAGTTCTGGTTCAGCAGCTCCAAGTGGACACTCCTCAGCGTTTGGATGTGGTTTGACATTGGCTGGCTGTTGACTCTGCAACTAGTTACTCTGCAGCCTTAAGAGCATGATCTGGTTTGGGCTCTGATTCCGGAGCTGGGGCTATAGTGTGGACAGGAGCAAAGGTGACCCATGTCCATTCTTTCCAGGTACATTTAAAACCCAGGACCCCTGACAAGGTCCCTCAGAGAAGCCATTTCCCTGGGTGCAGATGGCAATCTGAGTCCCATTTTTTCACCTGGCCCACTGTTAGTTTCTTGATCTCCTTTTTTTGTGTGTGGCATCTAGCTATCCCTGAAGGCTCACATGCACCTCCAACAGTGTCTTCTAACTCAGACGCTCTGCTTCCCTCTATTCCAAGTGTTCTAGTTGAGTCATCAAAAGATAATCTTGGTGCTCCAGGTCAAGCCTCAAGACATGACCTGCTAACCAACGTGGAAGTCTACCCTAGGGAGTAGCGTGGCCCGTGTCTGGAATGGTGGCATTTTTGCCCATCTCTGGGCCCGGGTTTTAAAGGCATCTCCATGGCTAATCTCACTAATATTCTGCATTGGCACTTGGTGGTGTCCAAACACGTTTCTCACACAGAGAGAAATGGAGTGCATGTCCTCATTGAATAGGTCGTTTGTGTACAGCCTACAGTTCTGCAGTGACAGACACTGGGAACCACGGTGCATGCATCATAGCATTTCTGTCCACCTAACCTTGAGCTTCCAGATCAGAAAAAGCCTGTGTCAGCACAGACATTATCTCTGAAATATGACATATTCCTGAAGAGCTTATAATTAACCCTAGGCCAAGTTCCTCTGTTCTCCATATACAAGCCAGCTAACCTGTAATTGGGGTGTGAACATGACCAGCCCCTAAGCTACTGAGTTCCCCTCAGCCAGCTTTTGCTCAATAAATGACCTTTTTGTGAATATTTCCACCACCACTACAACCACAAAAACAGTGGGGAGATGTAATGCTATGAAGGTGGGATGAGAGGGCTGGCCTCTCCGGGTGTTGACTGCCTTGGGCCTTCTCGTTTACCTTTGCCTTCTTTCAGAATATGTCCAGAAACATCTGGAGTGTGACTTGAACAAAACCTGAAGTAAGAGAAAGTTTCCAACTACAGGGTTACATGAGGGCACTGGCATTTGACCTGGAGACACAACAAGAAAACATTTTAATACATTGAAAGTTATTAACTAAGTGAGCTGGACAGAAGCTTCTCCAGAACGTGGCTGTCTTTTTACCAGGGCCACAAGTTCTTTGATCACAAATTGAGGTTACTGCCTGGGGTCCCATACCTGGTCTTCCTTCTAAAACCTCTTTATGGTATCTCTGCATTAGTGACTGCTCATCTTTCACCTCATGACAAGATCTCACACAGCTGCACTCACATAGTCTACCCACACACCAGAATGACCTTTGTGTTTCCAAGGCCCTAACTTTAAAGGACAGAGCTGAGTTTAGTCCTTGCATCTACATCTTCCCAGTGATAGGACCCTGGACAACCATGTCCTACTAGGTCCTTTCTAGACTTCAATAACCACAGTGTTATTTCTTCTAGCATGTACTTTAAGGCTGTAATTAAACTTCAATATACCTGCAGTTCCTGGAAGCCCTGGTTGGTGTCAGAGATGCTAAGGCACACATGAAACAATGAAGCGATTATGGAACTGCTGAGCAGAGCCCTAAACAGAGGTCCCATACATTGGGTGAAGTCTGACATTTAGTGACTCCAACTTATATTCCTGCTTGTGTCCAAGATGGTGAAAATTAACTGAAATTCCTTGGGTCTCCCTTTATGTTTAGTATCTGGTAAAACTGCCTCATCACGTCTTTTGTGTTGGGCAACCTGACAGTGCCTGCCAGTTTGCCTATGTCCACATCAAACATCCTTTTGCTAGCCCCTTTGCTTGAAGCTGGATGGACATTTTGCCTGGGTTGTAAAGTCACTTCTTGAACAGGTGATATGATGGGTGTCCTATATAACACAGAGATATAGAAAGTTATCACACAGCTGCCTCCCTCTATCTCTTTGTTTCTCCCTTTGTCTCAGTTTTATTCTGTTGTTATCTCTTTTTTTGGACCATGTTCTTCTCTGTGTGTATTTCCTCTTTTGTTTGCCTTACTGTTTCTTTTACTGTGTGTCTCTTTCTGTATTTTCTAACCTTATGTTCTCATGAGGCAGGGTCATGTATCATAATCTGACTTTTTGGGTTCCAATGCAATAAGCTAACAAATAAATTAACAAATGCATTAAAAACAATAACAGAAGATTGTTGCCCACAGAACCCTTGGGGTTCTGTCTGAGTTGAATCCCTGGAGTCCATGCATGATGTAGCAGACAGAGCTCTCCTAGTGCAAGACTCAGTTGACAGTGAAACCCACCATCCCAGGAAGAGGGTATCACGTGTGCAGAGCTTGGCACCTGATAACAAGAACTGTGATTTGGTCCACATTTGTTGCTGTAAATGCTATGTGAGAGGAGAGGGGACACTCTGCGGAGAGCTAGCCATGCTTGACTTTGGGTAGGGCCCTTTTGTCTTTAACTACCAGCTTTTTTCTAACACTTTGAGCCTTTCCAAACCTCTTGCCCAATTTTATTTTTACCTACATATCTCTGCCCTTTTGAGTATCCCCACACCAGCACACTCTTTTTTGACTTCAGCAAGAATGGATCCTCGTGTCCTCAGTTCACAGTGTAAATTGTACCATGGAGAACTATTGGACAGACCTAGAGTCAGTGATCCTCTCTACAGCACTCGCTGTTCTCTCTCATAGGAATTTATTCTTGTGCTGAGTTTATTTCCCACTGCATGCTTCTATCTCCATGGGGGGGGGCAAGAAACATGTGGATACTGTCAGCCCTGCTTATGGTGAGTGTAGCAGGCACCAAAGCTGAAAATATTTGTAAAAATTTCTCAGAAATCCCTCTGCTCTGTGAACAGCTTACATTGTGATGATGGATGCTAATAATCATTGGTGCCTGCTACTCAGAAGAAACACTCAAAATGACCTCTTGTTTTTCTTGAAACTCATGCTTTTAACTATAGTTGGGTTAGATTGCCCCCTGATAGTATAATCTGGTACTTCAGCCACAGACAAGAAATCTTAAAATCATAATACACACCCCCGTCTAAGGTTCTGAAAGCTGTTAGTACACCAGAGGGGTTGGGCCTACAGGCTTTAGGGAATTGTGAGAAGTTCCTGGAGCTGCTGTTCCTTCCCTTTTTCACTCCACTGTTTGAGTGTGTCCAGTTTATTCCTGTTGCCTCTCACCTGAGCCTGGGCATTGACTTCATACACTTATAAATGAGGAACCTAGGACTGTAGCAAGGCTCGTCTGGCACCTTGTTCCTGGTCCAGTGTTTCTCTGCTCTGCCACATTTCTGCATTACCCAGGCTCCTTAAACTTAAGATGCCCTCTGCTCTGAAAAACCAGGGGACAGTAGAGAGCATTTGTCAGGGACTTGGACAACACTGGGTCCTGATAAAGAACAAGTGGGAAGAGGCTCTTCTGCAGGCTGTTAGAATCTTTCTCTTACCGCATCTATGCACAATATATTGAAGAGAAGGAAGCTGAGGCCTTCTTTTCAGAAATTTCTCAACACTGGGTGTGTCTGCTTTTAGTTACAGATGCACAGTATGGAGACACAGAAATCACACCTTGTTCTTTTAGCTTCCCAGGAATGATGCTGGTTCAGGCTAATCTTTTGCTATTTAGATTTCTCTGCCCATCAGCTTGGCAAATCCCCCACCATATCTATGGGTACTGAGAGTGATTCCCCCAAAATGGGGGAATCATGTGGAGGTGCTCATAGAAAATGATCCAACATGAGAGGTAGCATCAGGATATCATAAGACTTCATTTTCAAAGTAAAACCATGGACTAGTTTCACCTGGGCTCAGGTTTGGTCTGAAAAAATGCAATTAAAGTAGACACTGGGGACATAGCAGTTGCTTGTCTCATCAGCCTGTGTACAGTAGAATATGGTAATTCTCTGTATTAGGGTTATTAAAGGACTAATGATTAATCACATACTATGATGCCTTGTTCATAGTAATCACATTGCCAAAGCTACCTGTCATCAGTTTCATTTCCTTTAGTAAATATCTGAATAAAACAGCAGGCTCAGGAACCAACAGTGTCTTCCAGGTTTCAATGTGTGAGTATTTTAGGAAGAGGCGGGAAAGATTTGGAGTCAGGAGAGAAGATGTCCTCATGCTTTGAGAAAAATTTGTGTACTTGTTTACAATTGTGGGGCCTGGCTCTTTGACATGAAAGTGAAGATTGACTATGTGTAGCTGTAGATGCTGTCATTTGCTAGTTTAAGAAAATCTGAGATGGATTACTGATGGTGGTAATACCCTCACACTTCTTGGTGCCTCATTAGTTCCCAGAACAGTGCTGGTCACTGCAAATATTTAAGGAACCCAGTAAATCTCAGGTGTGATTACTTCACTGGTCAGTACACTTTGCAATGGGCTGGAGGTTCAAAGATTATAGCACTAGGAAAGAAAATAACAGAAAGTTGCCTTGTCTTCTCTAGAGGAAATTTTTTAATGGTGAACAAGGGCTCTGGTGGCTTGACTGTTTCAGAAACATGCGGGATGCAACAGGATACACAAGTGATAAAACTGTTCTGTGTTCTCCTGGCTTCCCTGCCCAATGTCAAGCTGTCAAGTTTTTCAGGACTCACAGTTTTATCAAGATCCCCAGGCACAGCAGGAACCATCAATGCCACAGATTTTGCGGTCAGTTTAAGACAACCAATCCATTGCCTGTGCAGAGCTTGCACCATGGCCTTAAATTCTTTCTTTATTTTCCACATCTTAATGCCAGGAATTTTTGTGGTGCCATCTTCCCAGAGGACCTGGTAGTGGTATGAAACCTGGGAGCCAGTGCTGGGTTCGTGGCTAAAAAGAAACAGCCAAAAAGATGTCACTGTATGTGGGTTGCCTGAGTGGTGTGACCCTCCTGGATTTTGCAAAGGTATGTGTGCACCTCGATTTGGGTTGCTGCACTCCTTTGGAGATCCTAGAACTTACCGATTCAAGTTTCTGACAGATTCTCTTTTTTATTTGCTCCGACACAAACTCTGAATTTCTGTAAAAAATGGCTGTGCAGAGCTTTGAAAACCCAGGTTTGTGACAAAAGTGTCAATTTGCAGCTTTTCAGGTCTTGAAGCGTGGTGTGGCAGAGTCAGAGACCAGAGACTACTTTAAGGCATTGGACTATAGAGGGGAAGCAAAGCACTAAAACTGAAGTCTGGATGAGGGCATTCACATTTTAAAGGAAATTTAATCAGAAGTTACATATCCTACAAGGCTGGTTTGCGTTCTCTGACATTTTGTCTTTGTTCTTTAGTGCTTCTCTGTCTAGTTATACTTGAAGATAATCATACATTTTTATTTCAGGGAAGCTGACCTGACAAGCTTAAGTTGGTGAGCACTGCAAATGGTTTGCAGGTATAGCTTTGCAAGATCTTAGCCATGGCAGAAAATGTGAACTTTACTAAATCCAGAATGCCCTCTTTCCAACCACTCACCTGAGGTACACGCACAGTCTTGGCTTACCTCACTTCACTGACCTCGTGGGTTTTTAAAGAACCAATGTCAGTGGCTGCTGACAGAATATTGGATAGAGAGTAGAAGAAGAAATAAACTTTTGTAGTACTTGTGATGTTGGTGGGGTTGTTCACAGCAATACTATGGTTTTCAAGTTGTCAGAACCAAGTCATTTAAGAAAACGCAGTAAAAAAAAATTCCAAACATAGAAACACAGATACCCAAAACAAACCTGGAAAATTACCAGGAACAAAGTTATTCAGAACATCCCAATCCTAAGCAACACAGAGAACACTGAGAACACACAACTGATCATCATAAAGATTCCGGGCAGTCCTCCAACATGACCATAACAGACTTCTAAAGCAGAGTGCAAGCATAACAATCAGAAAGCTCTAGTAGACCCACCATCAGATCAGAACAAAGACCTCGATGCAGACCTCTATGCTAACCAAATGATGGATCCCATGCTTACCCAAGAACAGAAAAGAGAAAGCAGCAGCCTCCAAACCTGACTTGGACAAAACTAATGCAAACTCCGAATGTAAGTGAAAACTAAGACACCCCAGCAGAACCTCAAACTGCTTAGCACAAAGACCCAGGAATGATCACAACTGGACCAGAACAGAGACCATGAACAGACCTTAAGTTTTACCAACACAGAAATATCAGAAAGAAATTCAACATGACAAGCACAGAAAAGACTTGAATACAAAAACTGATCAAGAAAGAGGCCCCAGAAGACACCCTACAGGACTAGTAAAGTATCCAGCAGTCTATTATCCTGACTGGCAGAGAGACCTCCGCATATTTCTAAACACACTAGCACAGATACACCCAGAAAACCCCAACCTAACCCGGCTCAAATATTTCCAGGACATCCTCATTGTAATCAGCAGAGAGAACACTGACAGAATGCCCAAATGACCAGTATGGAGAATCCTGGGTGACTCCTAACAAGACCACTCAAGACAGCCCCAGCAATTTCTGAACCTGACAATAAAAGACCTAGTAATGCAGATCTCCAACATCACTGAAAGAAATAATTCTAACACACACCAGACCAGTGAAAAGAATTGAGGAAACAAAAAACATGACCAGGACAACCCAAGGCAGATTTTAAATGTTACTGGGACAGAGACACCCTGTACAATGCTAACATTCTTATCACAGATGTCCTTGAATGGCCTCAACCAGGTAAGATTTGAGACATTCCAAAAACATTCAACTTTGACCAGAAAAGAGATCTCAGGCAGAAAAAATATAAAAATTGAAAAGAAAATGGTCACCTAAAGCTTAAAAGCTGACCTGGGAATAGAATCCCAGCAAACACCTAACCTGAACAACATGAAGTTCTTAAGCAGACAACCAACCACACCAGAAAGAAGACATTTTGCAGACCTCCAAACTGATGAGGATAGAGACTCCCATAAGATCCCTAAGCAGAATAGCACAGAGATTCCCCGTAGACACCAGAAATTACCAGCACAGAGAACATCAGCAGACTTACAACCTGACTAGAAGGGAGACAAGCAGCCTACCTTCAACATGAAGTGTACAAACACCCCAAGCAACACACAACATGACAAGGCTAGGAACCCTGGCAGGTCATTAGCTGCACATTAGCCTGTCAGTCTCCTAAACAGAAAAGCAGAACCATTAAAAAAGATCACTGTTTTTTCTGTCTGGCTTATTTCACTAAGCATGATGATCTCAAAGAACTGTATGACTTCAATATGCGGAATATAAAACTGAAAGCAAAGAAAAAAGAAATGAAGAAACAAATAATCCATGGACACAACCAATAGTTTAATGTTTGTGTGGTGATGGGTGGGATGGGGAGAGGAGAAAGGGGAGGGGGTGGGGGGGAAGCTGAATATAGGGTGATGGAAAGAGAGGTCACATTGGGTGGTGAATTTATTGTACATCAAGTTGACAATGCACTGTATAATTGTATGCCTGAAACCTATGTAATCCTTCCTAACAGATGTCACCCCAATAAGTCTAACAATAAAATTGAATTAAAAGAAAAAGATCACTGTTTCACCAGTACAGTATCCCCAGGCATAATTTCAATATGACCACAAGAGAGAGACCAGAGGCAGACACTATATATGAAAATCTCACACATACCAGCAGACTTCCAAATACACCAGCACAGAGAACCAAAGCAGAATCCCAATCTGACTGGGCACAGAAAGCCCATGAAGACATCCAATCAAACCAGGACAAAGACCACCAGAGGACCCTGGGAATGACTTGAACAATGATACCAGCAAGACCCTATATAAATCAGCACAGAAACCCCCAGAAGACCTCACCCTGACAATCACGGAATTTCCGTGTAGAAGCCCAAGCTGCCAAGAACAAAGACCCATGACAAATAGGAAGCTGACCAGTACACAGACTGAAAAACCTACCCCAAAGTTGAACAACCAATAGCCCTGAGGCAGAAATTCAACATGGCAAGCAAAGTGATCCTGGCTAAGTTGGTACCTGACCAGAAAGTAACAAGTGGAAGACACCTAAACTGACAGGTACACTACACATGAATCCATGTCTCTGAGCAATAGGTTATTCTAGCAAATCTTGAAACACAACAGCATAGATACCCCCAAAAGAACCAAAACCTGGCACATAGATCTCTAGCAAATCATCACCCCAACCAGCACAGAGAACTCGAACAGAATTCCCAAATAATCAACATAGAAACTCCTGGCAGACCCTAACCTGACCATCACAGAAAGCTCCAGGACACTCCCAACAAGATCAGCAAATAGACCCCACTGCAGACCTTCAAGGTGTCAGAAGCAGAGATTTCAGTCACATCCAAAACCAACAGACACTCCAGTTGACCCGAAACCTGACCTGGAAGAAAACTTGGCACATTCCAAGTGTGACTAGGAACAGAGACCCAAGAAGAACCCCAAAATACCAACAAGACTTATGTGAGACTGACCTAAACAGAAAGCATGCACTGAACTCAAACATGAGTAACACTGAGACCTCAGTAGGAAATGCAACATGAAAAGCACAGGGATACCTCCAGACCTGGAACGTGACCAGAAAAGAGACCCCTCCCAGTCACCTAAACTGAGAAGCATACTAACCAGCAGTTCAGTAACCTGCCCAGGAAAGAGGCCACAGAAAATCTGAAAACTGACCAGCAAAGACACCCCAAACATAACTTCAACACTACCAGGAACAGAGATGATCCAGGACACACCAATCCTACCCAACATGGACAAACCTCACAGAACCCTGAAATGGCATGTATAGAGACTCCTGGAAGTCCTTCATCATTACCACAACAGACAGTACAAGCAAAACCCATACATGACACTCACAGAGTTCCCCAAAAGACCCACAAACTGACCAGAGCAGAAACCCCAATGAAGACCTCCATGGTAATCAAATGATTGACCCCAATCTTATGAAAGTCACAGAGAGACAGCAGCAGCTCCTAGCATGACTAGAAAAAATATCACGCAGTATCTGAATGTAAGTGAAAAGAGGAACATCCCAGCAGAACCCCAAACTATGTAACACAGGGACCCTTGAAAGCTAGCAACCTGTCCAGAACAAAGACTACTCACAAACCTCAATCTTTACCAACACAGAGATATCAAAACGATATTCAACATGACAAGCACAGAAACACCTTCAAAACAAAAACCTGACCAGGGAAGGGACCACAAAAGAGACCCTACTGGATTGGTATGGAGTACGGAGCAGTGTACTATCCTGACATGAGAGAGATCTCAGCATATCTCTAAACAGACCAGCCCTGTTGAGCCAAGCAAGGCCCCCAACCTGATATGGCTCAAAGATCTCCCCCACATCCTCATCCTAAGCAGCATGGAGAACGCTGAGAGAATGCCCAAATGACCAGTATAGAGAATCCTGAAAACCCCCAACCTGACCAACACAGACAGCTCGAGAAGTTCCCCAACCGATCCCGAGCAGACCCGCATAGCAGATGTCCAATGTTACTCAAATAGAGAACCCACACACACATGAGTCCAGTAGAAAGACTGAAGCAGAGGAAAACCCTGACCAGGACAACCCAAGGTAGATTTTAAATGTTACTGGGACAGAGACCTCCTGTAAAATGTCAAGGTGCTTATCACAGATGTCCTTGAATAACCCTAAACTGACAGCATTCGACATCTTCAAATAACATTAAATTTTGACCAGAAGATGGATGTCAGACAGAGAAAAAAATAATTGACAAGCAAATCATCACATGAAGCCTAAAAGCTGACATGGAAAGAGACTCGAAGCAGACCCGTAACCTAAACAACTCAAAGTCCTTAGACAGACAACCAACATGACCTGCAAAAATGACTGTATGTAGACCTTCATCCTGATGAGGATATAGACCCCCACAAGACACCCAAGCTGAATAGTACAGAGACTCCCTGCAGACCCAAGAAGTGTTCACCACAGAGAAGATCAGCAGATTTAAAATCAGACTAGCGGTGAGATCAGCAGCCAAACTTCAACCTGAACATTAATAGACACCACGGCCGGCACTCAACATGATAAGCACAGGGACCCTGACATATCCTCTAACTGATAGACACTTTAGCATGTCAGTTTCCCAAACTGAAAAGCAGAGCCATTAAAAGAGACCACTGTTTCACCAGGACAGTGTTTCCAAGCATAACATCAACATGACCAACAGAAAGACCAGAGGCAGACACTATGCATGACCACCTCAGAAACAGGATCAGACTTCCAAATACACCAGCACAGGAAACCCTGGCAGAACCCCAATCTCACTGGGCACAGAGACCCATGCTGACCCCCACTTGGACCAGGTCAAAGATGACCAGATAACCCTCAGCCTGACTTAAACAGTGATACACCAGCAGGACCCCAAACAAATCAGCATGCACAGCTGCAGAAGACACAACCTGCCTATCATGGAATCTCTGAGCAGAAGTGCCAACTGCTAGTACAGAGACCACTGACTGATCTGAACCTGAACAGAGGGCAGACACTCCCGCTACCTTAAACAAGTCCAAAGCAAACATCTAAGGTGGAAACTCAACATGACAACACAGGGATCCCTGCACATTTGGAACCGGACATGGATAAAGACCCATAAAACACGTTCAACCAGACCGGTACAGTATCCAACTGTCCATTAAGCTGAGTATTTGAGAGTCCCTAGCAATTCTCCAAATAGAATAACATAGATACCCCAAGGAGACACCCAACATGACAAGGCACATAGATTTACTGAGCATCTTCTTTTTAACAAGCACAGAGAACTCAGACAGAATTCCCAAATAAGCATCATAAAAAACTCATGGCAAACCCTGAACCTGACCATCTCAGACAGCTCCAGCACAACCCATACCAGATCGGAACATAGGCCCAAATGCAGATCTTTACGGTAACAAGGACAGAGAGTTCAGGCACACTGGAGACCACGAGAAAGTAATAGCAGATCGCTATCCTTACCAGAAGGAAATCTGGGAAGATTCTAAATGTCAGGAGAAACAGTGTGCCCTAGAAGAGCCCTGCCTTCTTTAGAACACAGACCCTTGTATAATCACTAACTGACCAGAACCGAGAAGACCTATGTACCTCAAACTTTACCAATACAGAGACATCAGGCAGAAACTAAAAATGACAAGCACAAAAACCCCTTCAGAACAAAATCCTGGCAAAGAAAGACACCCCAAAAGACACCCAACATGACAAGCATAGGATCCGACATTCAATTAACCTGTCTAGCAGAGAGACCTACACATATCTCTAAAAAGAGCAGCATGGACACCCCAAACAAAAAGCCAAAATGAATAAGGACAATGATACCCAGAGCATCCACATCCTAACCAATAGAGAACTCTGACGGCCCCATCAAATGACCAGCATATAAACTCGTAGTTGTGCCCCAATATTACCATAACAGAGCGGTCAATCAGAGTCTCAAAATTATTATCACAGTGAACCCAAAGAGACCCATCACTTGAGCAGAACAAAGCCCTCCATGAAGACCACTAAGGTGATCACCATAAAGACCCGAAGCCCACATGCGCCCAGCATAAAGACACCAGCCATGCCCAGGACAAACTCCATGGAGATTACAAGCAGTCCTCACAGGTACCCCAAGAAGACACACAATGTCCTAAATCAGTCCCAAAGATCTCTAGCACAACCTCAGCCTAACCAACACAGATAACCAATAAACAACCACGAAATGCCCTGTATATAGAATTCTGGAAGACGCCCAACCTATCCATCATGGACAACACTAGGCAAATACCAAACTGACCAGAACAGAGTGAACAATGGTGATCTCCAATGGGACTGGAACAGAGAACCCAGGGACCGATGAGACCAGTATTAAGAACCCAGCAGACCACAAACATGAGCTGGACAAAACCAAGGCCCATTTTCAATGTTTCTGAAAACAAAGACATCCTGTGAAATCCCAACGTACCTGTCTCAGACCCCTCAAATGACCACAATCTGACAAAATCAAAGACACTCCCAACACATTTAACAAGAGCAACATAGGAAATTCAGTTAGAGAAACAACATGACAAGCAAATGGTCAAGAGCAGATCTAAAAGCTGACCTGGAAACATACTTTCAGCACACTTTTAAACTGACCAGCATGGAGTCCTTAGGCAGACTATCAATTAGACCATCAAAGAGACCACATGCAGCCCTCCAAACTGAGGAGCATAGAGACCTCCAAAAGACTGCTAAACAGAATAACACCGGAAACCAGAGCCAACAATAAAATTCACCAAAACAGAGAACTGCAGCCTATTCAAACCCTAACCAGCACAAAGACCAACAGACAACCTTCAACCTGAAAAGGACTGAGACCCTAGGCAGACAAAAAACGTGAAAATCACAGAGATGCAGGAAGATTTGCTAACTGATTGGCATAGTACTACATCTGTCCCCCATCGTGACAAGCAGAGCGATATAAAGAGACCCATTCATGACAGGCACAGTGTCCCCAGGCACAACTTCCATATCACCAACAGAGAGACCCGAGGAAGCCAGTAAAAGTATACCAACAGACTGCAAATATACCAGCACAGTGGCACAGAGACTCCAAACATACCCCCGAATTGACCAAGGCAAAGACCACCAGCACACTTCCAGCCTGATCAGAACATTGATACCAGGCCAGAACCCAAACAAATCAGCAAAAAAAAAAAAATGCTCAGAAAAACCTCAACATGACAATCACACAATCTCCAAGCAGATTCGCAAGTTGCAGAGGACAGAGACCGCTGACGGATATGAAACTGACCAGTACACAAATCAAAATACCTATCCCAAATTTGACCAACCCATAGCCCTAAGGCAGAAATTCAACATAACAAGCACAGTGATCCTGGCAAACTTGTTACCTGACCAGAAAGTAACCAGCAGGGGACACTTAAATTGACGGGTACACTACTCACGAATCCACGTTCCTCAGCAACAGGCTTACCCTAGCAAATCTCAAACCACAACAGCATAGACACCACCAAAAGACCCCAAACCTGACCTGGCAAATATGTCTCTAGCACATCTTCACCCCAACCAGCACAGAGAACTCGAACAGAATTCCCAAACAATCAACATAGAAACTCCTAGCAGACCCTGAACTTGACCATCATAGAGCACCAGGACACTCCCAACAAGATCAGCAAATGGTGCCCACTGCAGACCTTTAACGTGACAGGAGCAGAGATTTCAGGCACAACCTGAGACCAGCAGAGAGATTCCAGCTGACCCAAAACCTGACCTGAAAGAACCCTCAGCACATTGCAAGTGTGACTAGAGACAGAGACCCAAGAAGAACCCCAAAATACCAGGAAGAGTTATGCAAGACTGACCCAGAGCTGAATTAACCAGAAAGCACGCTCTGACCTCAAACATGACCAACACACAGACCTCAGAAGGAAATGCAACATGAAAAGCACAGGGATCCTTGCAGACCTGGAACATGACCAGGAAAGAGACCCCTACCAGTTACCTACACTGGCAAGCATAGTAACCAACAGTTCAGTAACCTGACCAGGAAACAGGGCAAAGAAAATCTGAGAACTGACCAGCATAGAAACCCCAAACAGAACTCCAACATGATCAGGAACAATGATGTCCAGGACACCCCAATCCTACCCAACATGAACAAACCTCACAGAACATTGAAATGGCGTGTATAGAGACTCCTGGGAGTCCTTCAACATGACCAGAACTGATAGCTAAAACAGAACCTATATAGGACACAAACAGAGCTCTCCAAAAGACCTACAAACTGACCAGGGCAAAGAACCCAATGCCAACCTCCATTGTAACCAAATGATGGACCCCAAGCTTATCCAAGAGCAACAGAGAAACAACAGCAGACCCTATCCTGACTTGAATAAATCCCACGCAGGTGCTGAATGTATGTGAAAACAGAGACATCCCAGCAGAACTCCAACCTGCATAGCACAGAGAGCCTCAAATGATCCCAACCTGACCAGGGTAAGGACCACCCACAGACCTCAAGCTTTACCAACAGAGATACATCAGAAAGAAATTCAACATGACAAGCGCAGCAACCCCTTTACAACAAAATCCTGACCAGGGAAGAGACCCCAAAAGACACCCTACTGGACTAGTATGGATTATAGAGCAGTGTATTATCCTGACCAGCAGAGACCTCAGCATATCTCTAAAGAGATCAGCCCAGATGAGCCAAGCAAAGCCCCCAACCTGATCCGGCTCAAAGATCTCCTCCGCATCCTCATCCTAACCAGCATGGAGAATACTGAGAGAATGCCGAAATGACCAGTATAGAGAATCCTGGAAACCCCCAACCTGACCATCACAGACAGCTCGAGAAGTTCCCAAAACAGTCCAGAACAGACTCCACATAGCAGATTTCCAATGTCACTAAAATAGAGAACCCACACACACATGAGACCAGTGAAAAGTACTGCACAGGCTAAAAACCTGGCAGGACAACCTAAGTTATATTTTAATTGTTACTGGGACAGAGACTCCCTGTAAAATGCCAAGGTGCTTATCAAAGCTGTCCTTGAATGACGCTAACCTGACAGCATCCGACATCTTCCAATAACATTAATCTTTGACCAGAGGATCGACCTCAGGCAGAGAAAAAATAAAAATTGACAAGCAAATTGTCACGTGAAGTCTAAAAGTTGACTGGAAAGAGACTCGAAGCAGACCCGTAACCTGAACAGCACAAAGTCCTTAGGCAACCAACCAACATGACCTGCAAAAAGACTGCATGTAGACCTTCATCCTGATGAGGATATAGATCCCCCAAAGACACCCAAGCTGAATCGTACAGAGACTCCCTGCAGACCCGAGAAGTGTCCAGCACAGAGATCAGCAGATATAAACTCTGACTAGTGGAAAGATCAGCAACAAAACTTCCACCTGACACCCGACCAGCACTCAACATGACAAACACAGAGAACCTGTCATATCCTTTAACTGATAGGCAGTTTAGCACGTCAGTGTCCCAAACTGAAAAGCAGAGTCATTAAAGAGATCTCTGGCTCATCAGTACAGTATCCCCAGGCATAACATCATCATGACCAACAGAAAGACCAGAGGCAGACACTATGAATGACCACCTCAGACACAGCAGCAGACATCCAAATAGAGCAGCACAGAAAACCCAGGCACAACCCCACAACCCCAATCTCACTGGGCATAGAGACCCCATGCTGAACCCCATATGGACCAGGTCAAAGATGGCCAGATGACCCTCAGCCTGACTTGAACAGTGATACACCAGCAGGACCCCAAACAAATCAGCATGAATAGCTGCAGAAGACGTCAACCTGCCTATCATGGAATCTCTGAGCAGAAGTGCCAACTGCCTGTATGGAGACCGCTGACTGATCTGAACCTGAGCAGAAGGCAGACACCCCCGCTACCTTAAACAAGTCCAAAGCAAACATCTAAGGCGGAAACTCATCATGACAACACAGGGATCCCTGCACACTTGGAACCTGACATGGATAAAGACCCATAAAACACATTCAACGGACAGGTACAGTATCCAACTGTCCATTAAGCTGAGCATTTGAGAGTCTCTAGCCATTCTCTAAACAGAATAGCATAGATACCCCAAGGAGACACCCAACATGACCAGGCACAGAGATCTACTCTGCATCTTTTTCTTAACAAGCACAGAAAACTCAGAATTCCCAAATGAGCATCATAAAAACTCATGGCAAACCACAAACCTGACCATCTCACACAGCTCTACCACAGCCCATATGAGGCAGGAACATAGGCCCAAATGCACACCTCCAAGGTGACATGGACAGAGACTTCAGACACACCAAAAACCACCAGAAAGAAATCAACAGATCCCTAATCTGACCAGAAAGAGCCCTGGGAAGATTCTAAATGTCAGTAGAAACAGAGTCCCCGAGAAGAACACCACCTTCTTTAGCACACAGACTCTCAAATGATCAAAAATTGACCAGAACAGAGAAGTCACATGGACCTCAAACTTTAGCAAAACAGAGACATCAGGCAGAAAATCAACATGACAAGCACAGAAATTCCTTCAGAACAAAAACCTGATAAAGAAAGACCCCCCAGAAGACACCCAACTTGTCAAGCATAGGATTTGCCATTCAATTAACCTGTCAAGCAGAGAGACCTACACATATGTCTAAACAAAGCAAAATGACCAGGAACAATGGTACTCAGAACATTCACATCCTATCCAACACAGAGAACACTGATAGTACCATCAAATGATCAGCATACAAATTCATAGTCGTGCCCCAATGTGACGATAAAAAGAGGTCAATCTGAATCTCAAGATTATCATCAAAGAGATCAGAAACAGACCCATAACCTGAGCAGAAAAAGCCCCCCATGCAGACCACCAGGTTGACCACCAGTAGGACACTAAGCTCACCTGTGCCCAGCAGAAAAACACCAGCCATGCCCAGGTCAAATCCCATGGAGATTACAAGCATTCTTCACAGGTACCCCAAAAAAGACACACAACGTCTGAAATCAGGCCCAAAGATCTCTAGCACATTCTCTGCCTAACCAACACAGATAACAAAAAAATCAACCATGAAATGTCCAGTATAGAGAATCCTGGAAGACCCTCAACCTGACCATCACAGATAGCCCGAGTCAACTCCCAACATGACTAGAACTGAGCGCACAATGGTGATCTCCAATGGACCTGGAACAGAAAATCCAGGTACCCACGAGAGCAGTAGTAAGAACCCAGCAGACCACAAACATGAGCTAGACAAATCCAAGGCCCATTTTAAATGTTTCTGACAACAAAGACATCCTGTGAAATTCCAACGTGCCCGTCAGAGACCCCTCAAATGACCACAAACTGAACAAATCCAAGACATCCCAAACATATTTAACGTGACAGCATGTGAACCTCAGTCAGAAAAACAACATGACAAGCAAATGGTCATGTGCAGGTCTAAAAGCTGACCTGAAAGCATATTTTCAGCAGACATTTAAATGGACAAGCCCAAAGTTCTTAGGCAGATGATCAATCTGACCAGCAAAGAGATGAAAGCAGGCCTCCAAACTGATGAGCATAGAGATCTCCACAAGACCACTAAGCTGAATAACACAGAGAACTAGAGCAGACACCAAAATTCACCAGAACAGAGAACCGCAGCCTACTCAAACCCTGACCACCACCGAGACCACCAGACAAACTTCATCTTGAAAAGGACCTTGACTCCTGGCAGATGAAAAATTTGAAAAACACAGAGAACCAGACAGATCCCCTAACTGATTGGCACAGTACCACATCAGTCCTCCATTCTGACAAGCAGAGAGATATAAAGACAACCATACATGACAGGCAGAGTGTCCCCAGGCGTAACTTCCATGTCATGAACATAGAGACTCAAGGAAGGCAGTAAATGTTACCCCACAGACACACAAGAAGACTTCCAAAGACACCAATACAGAGAACCTCGGCAGAAGCCCAAATTGTCTTGGGACAGAGACACCATGCTGAACCCCCAATTGACAAGGACAAAGACTACCAGCCCACCCTCAACCTGACCAGAACAGTGATCCCATTCTAAATCCAAACTAATC
Source organism: Lyroderma lyra (assembly GCA_004026885.1). Classification (NCBI taxonomy): domain Eukaryota; kingdom Metazoa; phylum Chordata; class Mammalia; order Chiroptera; family Megadermatidae; genus Lyroderma; species Lyroderma lyra. The sequence goes on along the minus strand of PVJL010008197.1, from coordinate 18,956 downwards.
AGCAAAGAAATGCCCAGAAGACCTCAACGTGACAATCAAGGAATCTCATGGCAGATCTGCAAGCTGCCGAGCACAGAGAACCCTGACTCATATGAAACTGACCAGTACACAGACATAAAAACCTACCCAAATGTGGGCCAATCCATAGTGCTAAGGCAGAAATTTAACATAGTAAGCACAATGATCCTGCCTAGCTTGGGAACTGACAAGAAAGTAACCAGCTGGAGAAACCAAACTTGAGAGTTACACTACTCATGAACCCATATCCCTGAGCAGCACATTTACCCTATCAAATCTCGAAACACAACAGCCTAGGTACCACCAATCTGACAAGACACATAGATCTCTAGCACATCCTCATCCCAACCAGCAAAGAGAACACGAACAGAATTCCCCAATAACTAACATAGAAACTCTTGGCAGACCACATACTTGACCATCACAGACAGCCCCAGTAAACTACCAACTAGATCAGCAAACAGTCCCCGCTGCAAACCTCCAAGGTGACAGGAGAAGTGATTTCAGGCACACCAGAGACCAGCAGAGAGACTCCAGGAGACCCAAAACCTGACGAGGAAGAACTCTTAACACATTGCAAGTTTCACTAGAAACAGAGACCAAAGAAGAACCCCAAAACACCAAGAAGACTTATGTGAGACTGACCCAAAGCTGACTAAAACAGAGCACACACCGACCACAAACATGACCAACACACAGACCTCAGAAGGAAATGCAACGTGAAAAGCACAGAGATTCCTGCAGACCTGAAACATGACCAGGACAGAGATCACTACCAGTCACCTAACATGACAGGCATATACCGAGCAATTCGTTAAACTGACCAGGAAAGAGAACATAGAAAATGTGAGAACTGACCAGCACAGATACCCCAAACAGAAGTCCGACATGACCAGAAACAAAGATGTCCAGGACACCCCAATTTTAGCCAACACAGACAACCCTGACAGAACCCTGAAGTGGCATGTGTAGAGACTCCTGACAGTCCTTCAACATGACCAGAACAGACAACTCAAGCAGGACCCATACATCACAATCACAGAACTGCCCAAAAGACCAACAACCTGACCAGGGCAAATCACCCAACACAGACTTTTATGGCAACCTAAATGACAGACCCCAAGGTCATCCATGAGCAATAGAGAGAGAACAGAAGCCCCTAACCTGAATTGGACAAAGGCACGCAGTTAATGAATGTAAGTGAAAACAGAGACAGCCCAGCAGAACACCAATCTGCGTAGCACAGAGACCCTCGAATGATCCCAACCTCCCCAGAGCAGAAACCACCCACAGACCTGAAGTTTTACAAAAACAGAGATATCAGAAAAAAATTCTACATGATAAGCACAGAACCCCTTCACAACAAAAATCTGACTAGGGAAGAGCACCCAAACAAAACCCTACCTGACTAGTATGTAGTACACAGCAGTCTATTATTCTGAATAGCAGAGAGATCTCAGCATATTTCTAATCAAACCGGCCAAGAAGCGCCAAGAAAATCTCCCATCTTGATCTGGCTCAAAGTTCTCTTGCACATCCACATCCTAACAAGCCCAGAGAACACTGAGAGATTGCCAAAATGACCAGTATAGTGAATCTGGGAGATGCACAACCTGACAACAACAGACAGCTCAAGCAATCTCCCAATGAGTCCAGAACACATCCCACATATCAGATCTCCAATGTTACTAAAATAGAGAACCCAGGCACACATGAGACCAGGGGAAAGACCCTAGCATACCAAAAACCTGACCAGGACACCCCAAGGAAATTTTTAAATGTCACTGTTACAGAGACATTTTGAAAAATGCCAACGTGCTTATAACAAGTGTCCTTGAAGGACCCAATCCTGACTAGATTCGAGGCCTTTCGATAACATTAAACTTTGACAAGAAGATCGACCTCAGGCAGAGAAAAAATAAAATAAATGACAAGCAAATGATCACCTGAAACCTAAAAGCTGACCTGGAAAGAGACTCGAAGCAGACTCCTAACCTGAACAGCACAGAACCCTTAGGCAGACAACCAACATGACCGGCAAAGACACCATATGCAGATCTTCACAGTGATAAGTATAAAGACCCAGACATAGTCCCCAACTCAATAACACAGAGACTCCCTCCAGACCCCAGAAGGGACCAGCACAGAGAACATCAGCAGATTTAAAATCTGACTAACGAAGAAATCAGCATTCAAATTTCAATCTAAACAGAACAGAAACCCCGGCCCACAAACAACATGAAAATCACAGAGACCCTGACAGATCCCTTAACTGATAGGCACATTAGCCTGTCAGTCTCCCATACTGAAGAGCAGAATCATTGAAAAAGATCATTGTTTCACCACTACAGTGTCTACAGGCATAACTTCAGCATGATCAACAGAAAGACTGAAGGCAGATGCTATGCATGAGCACGTAAGACACAACAGCAGACTTCCAAATACAGCAGTACAGAGAACCCAGGTAGAATTCCAATCGGACTTGGCATGGAAGCCCCACGCAGACCCCAAACCCAACTAGGACAAAGACCACTGGAAGAACCTCCCAAGGACTTGAACAATGATATCCAGCAGGACCCCAAACAAATCAGCACAGATACCCCCAGAAAACCTCAAATTGACAATCACGATATCACTGAGCAGAAGCGCAAGCTGCCCAACACAGAGACCCTTGAATGATCTGAACCTGATCAGAAAGCGGACTGCACCATGTACACAAATCTATTTCAAACCAAATACCTAGGGCAGTAACTCAACATGACAACAGAGGGAACCCTGCAGACATGTAAAGAGACCCACAAGGGACATTCCACCAGACAGGTACAGTACCTAGCAGTCCATTAAGCTGAGCATTAGAGAGTCCCTAGCAATTTTCCAAACAGAACAGCATAGATATGCCAAAGAGACATGCAACCTGACCAGGCATAGCAAACTACTGCACACCTTCTTAACCAGCACAGAGAACACAGACAGAATTTCCAAATGAGCAACATAAAAACTGATAGCCATACCCAAACCTGACCATCACACACAGCTCCAGCACACCTCATAGCAAACTGGAACAGAGGCCCAAGTGCAAACTTCCAAGGTGACAAAGACAGACACTTCAGGAACATCTGACATCACTAGAAAGAGTGTGGCAAATTTCTATCCTGACCAGAAGAACATTAGAAAGAAATCAAGTATCTGTAGGAACAGAAACCCCTAGAAGAATCCCACCTTGCTTAGCCCACAGACCCTCAAATGATCACACACTGGCCAGAACAGAGAAGACACACGGACCTCAAACTTTACCAATACAGAGACATCAGGAAGGAACTCAACATGAGAGGCACAGAAATTTCTTCAGAACAAAAACCTGACTAAGAAAGACTCAAAAACTCACCCAACCTGGTGAGCACAGGATCCACCAGCCTATTAACCTGTCAAGCAGAAAGACCTGTATGTATATCTAAAAAGAGCAGCCCGGATACACCAAACAAAACCCCAAAATGACCAGGAACAATGATACCCATAACATCTACATCCTAACTAACACAGAGACCCCTGACTTGGCTCCTGATCCACTTTCTTTGCTCGAGCCCCATTCTACCTCTTTGGGGTGTACATTTTCCCCAATAAACTATCTTTTTATTTCACCACTTAAAAATAAAAGAGACCCCTGACAGTACCATCAATTGAGCTATATATAGACTCGTGGGTGTCCCCAAACATGACCATAATGGAGAGGTAAAGCCAAATCTCATCATGAAAATCACAGAGAGCCCAAACAATCCCATAATCTGAGCAGAACAAAGTCGCTATTGTAGACCACCAGGGTGACCAGAAGTGGGACACTAAACCCACCTGCCCCCAGTAGAAAGACCACAGCCATTCCCAAAACTAAGCCCATGCAGATTACTAGCTGTCCCCACAGGTACCTCAGGAATACATGCAACATCCGAAACCAGGCCCAAAATTCTCCAGCCCATTCTCATCCTAACCAACACAGAGGAATCATAAACAACCAACAAATGTCCACTATAGAGAATTCTGAAAGACTTCCTAACTGACCATCACAGAGAGCCCGAGGCAACCCCCAAACTGACCATAACAGAGCCCACAATGCAAATCTCGACTGAAACTGCAAGAGGGAACGAAGAGACACATGAGACCAGTAGTAAGAAGCCAGCATACCACTAACATGATCTGGAGAAAACCAAGGCACATTTTAAATGTTACTGAGAATGAAGACACCCTGTCAAATCCCAACGTGCCTGTCACAGACATCCCAAATAACTCCAACCTGACCAGATCCGAGGCACCCCACACACATTTAATGAGACCAGCACAGGATCCTCAGTCAGAGAAACAACATGATAAGTTAATGGTCAAGTGCTGATCTAAAAGCTGGCCTGGAAACATACAAGTTAGGTGGGAATAGATCAGATGTCTGTGTGCTAATGGTGAGCTTTAGTGTGTATCTTTGGGGTCTATGCTGAACATGCTGACAGAATGCCTGGGGATTCTCTGCTGATAAAGTTGGAGTTTATTTTTATTTGTCTGCTTGTCAGGTGAGGAGACTGATGTAGTACTGTGCCTATCAGGCTGGCAGTCTTCTGGGGGTTTCTTTGCTGGTCAGGTTCCATGTCTGCTGGGTTCTCTATGCTTGCCATTCAGGCTGTCAGCCTGGTGTCTCTGTTCTGGTAATGTTACAGAGTCACTGGGGTCTCTTTGCTCATCAGGTTTTGGGTCTGGTAGGGGTCTCTGTGCTGGTACATTTGGGGATCTGCTGAGAGTCTATGCTGTTCATCCTAGGGGTCTTCTGGTTCTCTCTATGCTGGTCATGTGGGAGGTGTGCCAAAGGTCTTTGTGCTGGTCAGATTGGTTGTCTGCCTGGAAACTGTGCTGGTCAGGTTGAAGTTGTGGCCAATCTGCGTGCTACTTAGGTTGGGGACTTCTGGGTACATTCCAGGTGAGGTAGGTGTTCTGGTGATTTCTTGCTGGTCAGATTAAGAGGCTGCTGAGGAGCTCTGTTCCATGTCACACTTCGAGTGGACATGGGTTGAGTCCTCGTCATGTTTGGGGTCTACTGAAGACTTTTTGCTTGTCTCTGGTAAGCCTGGGGTCTCTATTCTGGTCACATTGGAGGTCTGCATTTAGATTTCAGAAGGTTGGGATTATGCTGGGGCTGTATATGATGGCCAGCTTCTGAGTCTTGTTATGGGTGTGACAGGAGTCTCTGTGCTGGTCATTTGTGTGTTTTGTCAGTGTTCTGTCTGCTGGTTAGGATTAGGATATGCTTAAGGTCAGTGCACCTGGTCACACTGAAGCTATGCTTAGTGTATCAGTGCCGGTCTCTTTGGAGATTTGCTAGGTATCTCTGCTGCTCAGGTTAATGGACTGCTGGGTACTATCCTTGTCAGGTTGCGTGTCTATTGGAAGTCTCTATCCTTGTTAGTTTTCAGGACAGTAGCAGTGCTTATGCTTGTCATGTTGGGTTTCTGCATAATGTCTTTGTTGGTCAAGTTGGAGGTCAGTTGGTTTATCTGGACTGGTAAGTTTGGGGTCACTCTGTGATCTCTGTGCAAGAAAGGTTAGGGTTCTGCTGGGGACCTCTCTTCCCAGTCACATTTGAAATCAGCCTGGAGTCTTATGATCAGGGTTGGGGTTTGCTAGGGTCTCTGTTCTGTTTCTGTTTCTGAAGTCTCTCTTCTGTTCACTTCAGAGATCTGCATGGGGGGGCTTTGTTCTTGTCAAATTTGAATTCTACTGGGACTGCCTGTGATGGTTACATTTGGTGTCTGTAGGGTCTCTCTGTCATGGCCAGGTTCAGGGTCTGCAGGGAGTCTATATTCTTGTCATCTGGGTATTCTGTCAGTGTTCTCTGTACTTCTAAAGATGGGGATGTGATTGAGAACTATGTTCCTGATAGGATCATGGGTCTGCTTGGGGTATCTGTGCTAGTCTGTTTCAGGTTTCTTGAGGTTGCTCTGTTGTTCAGGATAATGGACTGCAGGGTACTGTGCTATTCGGTTTGGGTGTCTGGTTGGGGTTTCTTTCTCTATAAGGTTCCAGGTCTGCATGCATCCTTGTTCTTGTGAAGTTGAGTTTCTGCCTTAGTTTTCTGTGTTGGTAAAGTTTGAGGTCAGTTTGGGGTGTTTCTGTCCTGGTCATATAGGAATCAGCCAGAGGTTTCTGTGTTAGGCAAATTGGGGGTTCTATTAGGGGTCTCTGAGATGGTTATGTTGAGGTCTTATGAGGGGTTATGTGCTAATTTATTTTGTCATCCACCTGAGGTTCACTGTTCTATTCAGATTAGGTGTTTGCTGTGGGTCTTTATTCTGGTCAGGTTGTCAGTCTACATAAGTTCTCTGTGGTCATGAGTTTGGAAATCTGCCTTGGCATCTTTGCTAGTCACTGAGGTTTGGGATTCACCTATGTTCTCTGTTCTGGTGAGGGTGGAGATTGCCTGAGGTCTCTATGTTGATGAGGTTTGGGGTCTTCATGGAGTCTCTGTATTTATCATTTAGGTATCCATCTTTGGGTCTCTGTGCTGTTCAGGTTGGGGTTCTGCAATAGATCTCTGTGCTGCTCAGGTTTGAAGTCTGCCGGGGTCCCAGTGCTAATCAGGATAGGTATGTACCTGTGGTTTCTATGTCAGACTTGTCAGCATTATGCCAGGAATATCTATGTCTGGTTAGATTTGGTGTGTGCTGGATATCCTCTCCAATCATAACCAAAGCTAGAAATGGCCTAAACCTAGGATGAGGGAAAATGGTTTAACTTCTGGCATGAAGCATTGGAAAACAGATAGAGGCTTTAAGGTCCAAACTTATCAGGGCTCTGAGGATGGGGTCCTTCAAGGAGGCAATCATGAGACATCATTGATGATTCAGACAGGTTTTTGCAAACCCTCCTAAACATGCTGTATATGGGAACTCTTTTTCTAATGTATGCTTTGGGCTGGATTGAGTGGGGCTACACTGTACCTGCCCCCAGTTGCTTCCTTCCTGACCATGGCTTATCACTTGTGCTTCATTTCCTGGGAACTGGCCTGAAACCCAAGGTTGAATTCTGTAACACCAGAGGGAGGTGAGTATTTATAAGAAAAGGTCTCAACTTTCCACATTCTTCCTCTCTTTGAGAATTCTCTATATATTTTGGGAAGTCATGCCAGAGCCATGCCCCTTTTTGGGTGTGATTTTACAAACCTCACATGAGGAAATAATGGCTTTAGGCCCGCTACAGCCTCAAGAACCTGATGGTCATAAACAGGGGAATGGGGCTGCCTGGCTTCAGGTCAAAAGATCACCTGAGATGGGCTGTCATGGTCTCTTGTCTTGGGCTAAGTTCCGGTTGTGGTATATCCCAAAGGCAGGCTAGGTGGCTTTCTCAGTCAGAGTTCTGATGTGTTTTTAGGGAGTCACTGTTCTGAGCTTGCAGCAGTCTGATAATCTCAGGGAGCCTTTCACATGCCTCAAAAGAACAGCAATACTTGTGGCATTGGCCAGTCTCACTTCAGATGCCTGCTAAAGATGCAGATATTGCAGCCCTGCTGGATAATAGGGAAACCATTCTTGGAAGGTTTGGAATTTTCACCTGGATCGAGAAGATGCTGCCATTCACAGGATTCAGAGCTACTAATCCCTAAGCCTGATGTAGTTTCCGGGGCCTGGACAGGGGAGGCCTGAGCCAAAGTCTTGCTGGGGATACCATAAAAAATAGCTATGAAGTTGCCTTATCAGCTAATATCTGAGCTCTCCAGCACCCCAGAGTTCTCAGAGACTGCAGGTTGATCTAGGGGTTCAAAAGTCCTAAAATACAGTTATAGACTCCCAATGGTTTCCTGTGAAACTAGGTCTTCACTAAGAATCAGAGAATGTAATGGGGACCAGAGGGAACACAGAGGACTAGCCACATCATGAAAAGCTGACATCTGAAATGGGAAGAATGTGGCCAGCTTCAGTCTGATTGAACCCAGAAGTTTGAGAGCTAGATCAAGAGGTGTCTTTTTCAAGTTTTATGGGATAAAGTTGGTGTGTACGTTTGAGCCTATGGCCTTCCAAATAGAGGTATTGTGTATAGAAGTTGTCCGTCTCTTGCTACTCACCATTTTGGATCTGTAGCTGGTGGCATGTAAGTCTTCATGTGTTCTCTATGTAGGTCAGATCAGTGATATACCAGAAACCTCAATGTCCAGTTGTGTGGAAGGTTTGCAGAAGGTTCTCGCCAATCCCAACTGAAGCTATAAATGACCTGAATCTACTATGAGGAGAAAGGGTTTAATTTCTGCCAAGAGACATTTGGATAACAGATGAGGGCTGTCAGCTCCCAGCTTACCAGGGCTCAGCGGGTGCAGACCCTCTAGAAACCAACCATGAGACATCATTGATGATTCTGACAGGTCTCCACATACCCTCCTAAATGTGGTGTACTTGAGAACTCCTTTTTGTGTGCACTGGGGACTGAATGGTGTGAAGCTACTCTGGGCCTGCCACTAGTTGACTCCCTCCTGACCATGACCTCCCACTGGTCCTTTGTTCCCTGGGCACTAGCCTGGAGAACGAGGCTGGATTCTGTAACATCAGAAGAAAGTGGGTAGTTTCTAAATTTTGAACTTTTTCCTCTGAGGATTTTCTGTATTTAATGGGAAGTGGTGCTACAGGCGTGCATTACTTTGGGTCTGCTTGTACAAACTGCCCATGAAGAAAGAAGGGCTGGAGTCTCCCAACAGACTCAAGAGCCTGGTGGTCATGGGCAGAGGATTGGGGCTGCCTGGCTTCAGGCCTGGAGATCAGCTGAGCTGTGCTGTCAAGGTCTCTCACCTAGGGATAAGCTCTCCTTTTGCTTAATCCCAAACACTGATTGAAGTATATTCTTTTCTCTCTGTTCTTATGTGTGTGGTGGGCAGTCACTGATGTGAGCTTGTGGTGCTTAACACAACTCAGAGTACCTCTCACATGCTACCAAACTAAGCTCAGCAGTACTGGAGAAGCCATGATCAGTCTCACTACAGATTTACTGATGCAGACCTAGATACTGAAGGCCTCCTGAAAAACCTAGCACCAATGTTGGTAAGGGTTGGAAGTTAATCTGTACCCAGAGGATGCTGTCATGCTGTCATTCAAAAGGGTCAGGTCTACAAATTCGTGAGTTTGATGTACTTTCCAAAGCATGCTGAAAAGCAGGACTGGGCCAAGTTCTTGATATGTACATCATAACCCACCTCTGAGGGACCTTGTTTTTTGCTAATAGCTGAGGTCAAATTACACAGAATTTTTCAGGTTTTTCTATGGGTTGCTAAGCCCTGAGAACATCTCAAGCCCCAACCCCCCATGATTTTTGTGAGGTCAGGTCCTCACTGTGCCCTTGGAGAATGTCAAGGGACACAAAGAAACCACAGAAGACTGATCACAGAAGCTAAGATTTAATGTGGAGAATATGGGATCAGGTCACAATGGCCAGGTCAATTCTGATTGAACCCTGCAAACTTGAAAGCTAAATCGAGCGATGTCTCAGTTCACACCAAGTTCCATGGGATGCCATTGGCATGTAAGTTGGTACCCATGGTCTGCCACTCCCAGGTGACATAGGTAGAAGCCACCACTCTTTGTCTGCTTACCACTTTGCATTTGTGGCTGATGGGATTTACTTCTAACTGTGGTCTCTATGACAGTCATATGAGCTCTATGCCACAGACCTTTATGTTCATTCACTTTGAAGTTCTCCCTGATGATCTTTCCAATCTTTACTGAAGCTAGAAATGACCTGAACCTAGGTTCAGGAGGAGAGTTTTAATTCCTTCCAAGTGGGCTTTAAGAACACATAAAAGCTGTCAGTTCTCACATTCCAGGCCTCTGAATGTGAGATACCTTCAGGATGCATCTAGGAAACATCACTGATGATTCATACTGCCTTATTTATAGAATTCTAAAAGGGGTGTAATTAGGAACTTTGTTTCTCAGGATGTGTACTTGGGACTGATGAGGTTGAGCTACACTGTATCTGTCCCCAGGGGCCTCCTTTGTCACTATGGCATCTCCCTTGTCATTTACTCCCTGGGCAGTAGCCTGGAGCCCAAGTTTGGATCCTGTAACACCACAGAGAGGAGGGTATTTGTAACAGAATTCACTCATGCCCCAACTTCATTCTCTGTTTGAAAATTCTTTAAGTTATCTGGGAGTGGTGTCGGACACATGCCCTTCTTTGGCTCTTCTCCCATAAAGACAGAATAGCTGAAGACATCTAAGGATATCAAGAGCTTGGTGTTCATGGGCAAGGCATTGAGACTGCTTGCCTTCTGGCTTGGAGATCAGCTTAGCTGTGCTTTGTCATGGCCTCTTGCTTCTCAGCTAAGCTCTGGGCCAAGTGTACTTCAAAGGCAAGCTGGGGTGTACTCTTGGGCTCTGTGTTATGTGTGTGGTGATGTCACAGGTCAGAGCTTGCAGTATTCTGTTTATCTGAGGTTGCCTCACACCAAAGCCCAAGAGTAGCAGTGTGCATTGTTCAGTCTCAGTGCAGACTATTGTGACAGACCAGGATACTGCAGGCCTGGTATAAAACAGGGAACCCATGCTGGGAAGGGTTAAAATTTTCATCTGAACCCAAAAGATACTGTCATTCACAGGAGTCAGGACTGAGATCGATGTATTTTTCAGGGTCTGCTGGGGGCAGGAATGAGCCAAGCTCTTCCTGGGTACACCATAACCTACCACTATTGGCCCATTTATTGATTAGTAGCTGAGGGCTCCCACACTTCAAAGTTCTCAGGAACTGCAGGTTAATCTAGGTGTTGGATAGACCTCAGTAACCTTAGTGACCCACAATGCTTTCCTGTGAAACCAAGTCCCCACTGTGCCCTCAGAGAATGTCAGGGGGTCCACAGGCAGCAGAGGACAGACCACATCTTGTGAAGTTGACATCTAAGGTGGACAGAAAGTGGCCAGGCTACCATGGTCAGCTCCTTTCTGATTGACCCCAGTAACCTTGGCAGCTAGACAGAGTTTTCTTTGTTCACACCAAGTTCCATTGGGTGCAGATTGCATGTAAGATTTTGCTTATGATGTGCCACCTCCAGGTGTCGGGTATAGAAGATGCCAGTATCTTCCTTCTCCCAATTTTGAGATTGTGGCTAGTAGGCTCTAGGTCAACCTGAGATGTATGTGCTGCTCAGTCAAAGGTATGCTGGAAATCTCTGTTCTGTCACATTAAGGTGGTGTTGGATGCTCTCTATAATTCCACTTTAAGCTAGAAATGGCCTGAATCTAGAATTAACAGGAGGGGTTTAATTTCTACCAAGGGGCTTTCGGAGAACACATGGAGGCTGTCAGATTTCAAATTACTGGGACTCCGAAGGTGTGACCTCTCACCTCATCACGCATCACTGATGATTCCGACAGGTCTCTGCTTATCCTCCTCAGTGTGGTTTACTTGTGGACTCTGTTTCTCCTGTGTACTTGAGAATGGATTGGGTGGAACTACCCTATGTCTTTCCTCAGTTGCCTGCTTCCTGACCGTGGCCTTCCACTGGTTCATCATGCCCTGGGCACTGGCATGGTGCCCGAGGGTGGATTCTGTAATACAAGAGGGAGGCGGATATTTATAATTGAAGCAAGCCACTGACTTCCCAAATTCTTCCTCTGATAATTGTCTGTCCACTTGGGGAGGTGTTGGCACAGCCATGCCACTCTTCAGGTCTGCTTGTGCAAACCCTCATTATTAAAGTTTAGCTGGAGATCCCCACCAACCTCAAGATCCTGGTGCTCATTGCAGAAGATTGAAGCCACCAGATTCAGGTCTGAAAAATAGCTGACCAGTACGGTGCTGTGGACTCTTGCCCCTGGCCTAAGCACTGCTCCTATTTTATTTCTAAGGCTGGCTGGTGTATACTCCTGGTTTATGAGTTTTTATGTGTTGTGGGTAGTCACTGGTCTGAACTGGTGGTGCTCTTCCCAAATCAGGGTGCTCCTCACATGTTGCCAAACTAAGACCAAAATCACAGGGGGAACATTGGCCAGTCTTACAACACATCCACTGCTGCACAGCCAAATACTGCCTGCCTCCTGGGAAACAGGGCACACATGCTGGGAAGTGTTGGAGGTTTCATCTGGACCAAGACATTACTGACATTCACAAAGGTCAGGGCTACTCATCCCTGAGGATGATGTAGTTTCCAAGGTCTGGTGAAAGGCAGGTCTGGGTCAAGCTCTTGCTGGGTACACTATCACTCACATCTTTGGGACCCCTTGTTTGCTACTAGCTGAGGTATTCATCACCCCATGGTCCTCAGCGAATGCACATTGATCAAGAGTTTGCAAAGTGCTGAGATACACCTACAGCACCCTAATGGTTTCCTGTGGGGCAAGATCTCCATCATGTCTTCAGAGAATGTCAGAGGACTCACAGGGACCACAGAGAACAGACCAGATTTTAAGAAGCTAACATCTAATGTAGAAATGTGGCCAGCTTCATCCTGATTCAACCCTGTAGCCTTGGAAGCTAAATTGAGAGGTGTCTTGGGTGACACCAAAATCCATGGGATGCAGTTTGGATGGACCTTGGTGTCTAAGGTCTGCCACTCTCAGGTGTCAAGTGTAGAAAATGCAAATCTCTGGCTGCTCCCCATTTGTGTTTGTGGTTTGTGGGATGTAAATCTCTCTGTGGTCTCTGTGTTGGTCATATTAGTGGTATGCCAGGAACCACTATTTTGTTTCACTTTAGATGTGTAGTGGATGACCTCGACAATCCCAACTGAAGTTAGAAACAACTTGAACCTAGGATCGGGGGAGGGGTTTCGTTTTTGGCAAGGGGCCTTTGGATAACAGATGGAGACTTTCGGTTCTCACCTTACCGGTCCTCTCAGTGTGACGCCTTCGTCCACAAGGCATCAATGATGATTCCTACAACTCTTGGCATACTCTCCTTAGTGTGATGTAATTGGGAACTCTGTTTAATATGATATGCACTTGGGACTGGATGGGGTGGAACTACCTTGTACGTGTCCCCACTGCAGCCCTCTTGACCATTGCATGTCGTTGGTTCTTCATTTCCGTGGGCACTATCCTGGAGCCCAACACTGAATTCTGGAACACCAGCAGGAATAGGTCATTTAAAATGGAAATCACTCATATCCCACCTTCTTCCTATGTTTGAGAATTCTCTAAATTCTCTAGGAAGTGGTGCCAGACCCATGCATCTCTTTGAGGCTGCTTGTAGAAATCACCCAGAAGGAAACAATAAGAGGATACACTCAATAGCCTCAAGAGTCTGGTGGTCATGGGCAGGGTATTAGGGCTGCATGACTTCTGGCCTGGAGATCATCTGAGTTGTGCTTGGTAGTGGCTTCTCATCTTTGGGATGAGCTCTGGTCCTGGTGTATCCCAAAAGCAGACTAGGTTGCACAGTTGGAATCTCATTTTTCATGTGTTTGGTGGGAGTCACAGGTCTGAGTTTGTGGCATTCTGCACAACAAAGGGTGTTTCTTATATGCCACCATACACAGCCCACCCGTACTGAGGGAATGTTGGATAGTCTCACTGCATACACAGAAATGCAGAATCAGATGTTGCGGATATCCTGGAATAAAAATGCACCCATGCCAGGAAGGTTGTAGGTTTCACCTTGATTCTGAGAATACTGTCATTCATGGTGGTCAGGGCTATTCATTTTTGAGGCTGATTTAGCTTCCTGGACTGGTTGGGGGGCAAAACTAGGGCAGCTTCTAGCTGGATGTATACCATAACACTCACTTACAGGTTCCATTTTTTGCTAATAGTTGAGGTCTCCAGCACCCCAAGGTCTTCAGATATTGCAGGTTGATCTAGAGGTTAGAAAGACCTGAGACACTCTCAGAGGCCCCCAACGCTTTCCTGGGAGGCAAAGTCTCCACCTCAGAGACCATCAATGACTGAAAGGGTCCAGAGAAGACTGAAAATATTCTGAGAAACAGACAGCTAAGTTGGGAAGAATGTTGCCATGCCACTGTAGCCAGCTGCATTGTGATTGAACCCTGTAAACTTGGCACCTAGATCGACATGTGTCTTGGTTCACACCAAGTTCCACGCGATTGAGTTGGGGTTTAAGTGGTTTCTATGGCCTGCCACTCCCAGGTGTAATGGGTAGAAGCTGGCAGTCTCTGGCTTCTCTCCATCTTGAGTGTGTGGCTGGTGGACACTCAATCATGTCAATATTTTTCTCAGGGTCTCTAAGGTCAATGGTCAACATTTGAAAAGAAGCAACTTTTACATGAAAATACATCTTTCAGCAGAACTTGAAAGATATTTCTGGACTTTGCATTCCCTTGAGTCAGAAACCAGGCCCTTCAACTCTGGTGGCTGTCTCCTTTCAGTGCCCACAGGTTTCAAGCACTCAGGGTTTATAAAGCATTGTTTCAGGAAGGAGGCACAAAATCCCTTGTAATTGGGGGTAGTTACGTGATGAACTTGAGTTACCATGGCTTAGGAAAAAGGTAAATTTGAGACCTGAAACACTTAAACAATGGAGTCTGGGGGTGCCCACTTTCTTAGCTGATATCAGAACCACTGCAGTGTGTGGCAGTGGGACACCTGAAACAATGCAGATCAACTCAAGGGAGAGGTCATGAGACTCCTAAAATGACATGCAGTTACATCCATGGGTGGTAATGAAACACATGCAACAATATAGAGCTACATCACAGAGTGGCTGTGGAACACCTGGAATGACACAAATCAACCTCTTAATGAGTGAAAGTGGGACACTTAATGTGAACAGGATTCATGCAAGGGAGTGGTAGTAGTTCACCTGAGATAATATGAAGCCAACCAAAAGAGCAACAGTTGGGCACCTGGGAAGGACAAAGTGATTCCAATAATTTACAGTGGGACACCTATGACGATGTGAAGCCACCATTGTAAGCTCCATTACATGACACATTACATGACACAAATCCACTTCAGTAAGCATAAATGAAACACCTGAAATAACAGAAAGTCATTTGATGAGTGGCAGTGAAAAACCTGGGATGAAGTGGTGCCACCCTGATGAGAAATAGTTGGCTGCAGAATTAGAGGCAGGAACACTCAAGTGAGCAGCAATAACACACATGGAATGATGCAAACCCACTCAAGATAACAGCTTTATGACTGTACAGATCACATGAAGTCACCACAGTGAGAGGCAGTGGGAAATCTCGTGTAATGTAGGAACAGACCAATGAACAGCATTGGGATACTTGAAAACATGGAGAGCCACCACCACGAGAGGCAATAGGACACTTGAAGCAACTTGAGACAGACACATGAGACAAAGCAGAACCACATGAATAAGCAACAGTGAGACACTTTGGAATACAAAATTTACATGAATGAGCAGCAGTGATGAATCTGGAACACTGCATAAACACCTTGTGAGCAGCAGTGAGACTCCTGGGAAGAAGCAGACCACTTCAGGGAGTGGCCTTGGAACACTTGTGATGATACAAGGCCACACCAATCAGCAAAAATAAATATATGAGATGACAAGTAGTCACCCTCATAAGACACAGTGATAACTGAAAATGATGAGAACACAGCTTTGTGAAAAGTAGTTGGACATGTGAGACACTGCAGTGCCATGTGAATGAGCAGCATCAGTACAACTGACACAACGTGGAGTCACCCCAGTAAATGACTGTCAGACAATTTAAAGAAATCTGAGTCACACCAGTGGGTGGCAGTGAACAACTTGATATGATACCAGACAACTCCAGTGAACTTCAGTGGGACACCTGAAATGTTTTAGAGTCACTCAGGGTGCAACAGAGAAACACCAAGATTCACAGGAAACTGCTACATAAATGGCACCAGAGCACATAGGATGAAACAGTGTCACTCTGGTGAGGTGCATTGGAACACCTAGGATGACTCAGAGTCACCCGAATAAAGCATCAGTGAGGCAAATCGGATCCCTCAAAGTCACCCAAGAGTGTGGCCTTCAGACATATGATACGTCACAAAGCTATCAGAGATACAGTAAAACACCTCGAGTAATATGGAGTCATTCCAGTAGCTGCAGGGCAATACCTAGAATAAGAAGGAGGCAGCAGGGTGAGCAGTAGTAAGACCCCTGAAATGACACCAAGCCATCATGCTATAGAACACCTGAGATGCAATAGAACACCTGACAAAACTGGAAGCCACTCAATTAAATAACAATTTGGTACCTGAAGCCATGTGGTGAGACCCCAGTGAGAGGCAGGGAAACACATGGAATGGTACAGAACCACTTGAGTGAGACACATAGGATGACACAGAGCAACCCCAGTAAACAGAAGTGAAACAATTAAGACTATAAGTCTCCAGAACTCAGAGCAGCTAAGGAATACATTGAAAAATGGGAGTCACCTATGTGAATAGAAGTAATACACATTAGACAACACAGAACAATCCCCATGAGTGATAGTGATTACATAGAACCTGGAATAATGCAGGCTTATGCATATATAACTGTAATACTGACTAGAAATCTGGTCTAAAACTTCAGTGATGCTTTACAGAACATGTACCAATTATACATAGAGTAATCACTTGGTGAAAGATGGGAAACAAAAAAATGTTTATAGAAGTGGACCCATTTCCCCTGGTTTTTACAGCCTGAAATTGTGGGGACTTCATTTTTTACACTGGAACCCTGGGCTGGAAGCCTAATGTGGGGCTGAGACAACTCGCTCTTTAGTATAGAGACATCCACAGCTAAAAGATTTCTCTCAAATATTAGCAGCCACCATGAGGGTCTTCCAAATTTTATTTTGTTCTCTTTTCTTTAGTTTCCATCATAAATAATATTTTTTGTTACTAATTTTCAAACTTTTCCTATTGTACTGATGAGATCCAATTACTTATCTCTATTTTTAGATGCTACAAGTCTAAACAGCACACCACACATGTACCTGGCTCAGCAAGATAGCAAATACACAGGTCAAGGCTTAGCACAACAGTTTCCACTGCAAATCTCATAGAGCACACGGCATTTTGCTGTGGAGGAGATTCTATATCCAGTCTCAGAGAGGTCTTACCTTAAAGATCGTAAGTAAAATAAAAGTTTAGACTTCTATTTTATTAAGAATTTTAAATCATGAATGGATTTTCAGTTTTATCAAACAGCTTTCCTTTGCTTCTAGAAAAAATATTATAAATAATTTTCTTTAGTCCATTTAAATGGAGTATTGTTTGGATTATATTTGCTAATATAAATTAAATATAATAATTTTAAGTGTGTTTTGCCCATAATTTTTCTGTTGCCCTTTGGTTGCGTTTGAGTTTGATGTGTTGCCAGCTTTACAAAATGATTTAAAATTCTTTCCCTTCTACCTCCTTTTTCTGATCAGAAGCTTTTTAATAATATTCAAGTATCTCTTTCTCAAATTGTTACAAATTTGTTCTTAAAATTACAGGGCTAAATACATTTCTGCAGAAAGGTGGTAAGTTCTCTGAGTACTCACTTTGTTCCTTATTAACAGGTTTATTTAGAATGCTTCTATTCTTTTTGGGTCAATTTAGGTGACAGGTGTTTTTTTCTAGATCTCTTTAATTTGCATACAATTCAGGAAAGATTGCTTTTCCTACTTTTACTTCCCTCATATTTTATTAATATTTTTCTTATTATTCTCTACTATTAATAGTTCATTGTTTTTTTTTTAGGTCTTTGATATTTAAAATCAACTCTTGAATTTAGTAATTACACTTTTTATGTTTCTATAATGATTTCTCCTACCTTATATTAATTTTTGTGTTATGTGTTCCTTAAATTTATTTATTTTTATTTTATGGTATATGGGGATTTAATAATTAATTGATGAATTTCCATTTATGCTTGCTAATCAATGTAAGAATATGTGGGGGGTTTCCTTGGTGGATCAGGGTCTAGGCTTTGTCACTATCATCCCCATAGCCTAGGTTGAATTTCCAACCAAGAAACCAACCAGAAAAGAAAAAGAATTAATGGCACAGAAAAAAAATTTTGAATGATTTTAGAAAGTAATTCTGTGAATTCTGGTATCATGTTTTCACTGTTATGTTTACATATTTTATACTTTCAGTATTGAGATTCAGATTAATTCTTTACATATTGTTAAATGGAAGTTTCCTAAATTATTTTATTAAAGGCTTTCATGATTGATTTTACTCTCTAATATGTTTTTTTCTTAATTTCTAAGTTGTCCGAATGCTTTCTGTACCATTTCTACTTAGTTGATCTTCTAGTGAGGCTTTACATCTGGCCTAAAAAAAGGCCAACTTGTAAAGACTGCTACATGAACACTTGAGCATGTTTGCATGTTTTATGTTTCCATGGCATACAATTAGACAGATATTAATTATATTCACCTTAGTAAGTATATCATTTAAGTCTTATATATAGTGATATAATTTGTCTACTTTTATCTCTTATGTAATGAATGCAGTGAATTAATATTCTGCCAGTGACATATTTATGTTCATCTATGTCATGTGTTTTTGTTTCACAAATGTTGATTTCAAATTATTTGGATCACAATACCTGAGGTTTGTTGTGGCTTAAATTCAAACACTGGCCTTATCACATATTAAGATCTTGATTTTGGTTGAGTTACTTGACTGAGCTGAGCTGCCCTTGTCTGGAAATTGGGATAATGATCCATACATTGTGGAATCATGATATAATTTGGGAATGACACCTGTGAAGTAACAGGTCCATGGAAATGCCAATAAACTGTTGTGACTTTAATTGTCACAGTCAGTATTCTTGTATTTGATTGGAAAACATAATGGTTAGCATCCATATTGAAGGTATGACCAGCAGAGCACTTTTCAAATGATTTCTGTACCTCCCTGGAGGTCATTTAGGTACATACATTTAGCACAAACATTACTATTAATGTCACTGATGCCAATTTGATGCTGTTACTCCTCATAATGCTGCTAATTTGTAAGCTGTCATTACTTTTACTACTTCTGCAGCTT
>PVJL010008196.1:0-69075 GCA_004026885.1 Lyroderma lyra | reverse complement strand
TCTGCCCTACAGCAAGAAACCACAAAAGCTATAATCTGGGCACTGAACATAAAGCCCTCATGTCAAAGAGGAAGAAACCAGTGGACAGGATGAACTCCTTAAAAACTAAAACTCCTTAGAAAGAACAAGAAATTTACCCAGAAGACACCTTGTCAGAACTGGAAGGGTCGGATTTAAGTGACGGAGAATTTAAAGCAGCATTCTAAAGGCTGTGAGAGAAATGAAAACCTATTGGCAGAACACCATAGCTGAGATAAATAATATAAAAAAAGATATAAACGACATAAAAAAGGAACTCTGTGAACAAAAAGAACAATTTAACAAAGAAATTCAAAACATAAGAAAGATTGAGACAGAAATACGAGAAATAAATAATACGATAAAAGAAGTGAGAAATGAAATAACTGCCATAGGAAACAGGACCAACCAGATGGAGGAAAGAATTAGTGATATTGAAGATCAGAACATGGAAACAGCTCAGAAAAAGGAAGAGAGGGAATATAGAACCAAAAGGATTAAAAGAACTCTGCAAGAACTATCCGACTCCATGAGACAGAACAACATCAGGATAATAGGAATAGAAGAGGGGGCAGAGCAATCTACAGAGAGCCTACTCAAACAAATCGTAGATGAGAACTTTCCAAACCTATGGAAAGATCTGGAACCCCAAGTTCAAGAAGAAAACAGGTCCCCTAGGTACCTGGACCCTAACAGATCTTCTCCAAGACACATGGTACTAAAGATGTCTAAAACTAAAGACAAAGAGACAATTCTCAAGGCAGCCAGGGAAATAAGAACTATAACCTTTAGAGGAAACCCCATCAGGCTGGCATCAGATTTCTCAGCAGAAACTCTACAAGCCAGGAGAGAGTGGAATCCAATATTCACAAGTTTAAAAGAGAGAAACTTCCAGCCAAGAATAAATTATCCAGCAAAATTATCTTTCAGGTATGAAGGTGGAATAAAGAACTTCTCAGACACACAGAAGCTGAGGGAATTTGCCAGCACGAGGTCAGCACTCCAAGAAACACTGAAGGAGTCTCTTCAGCCTGAAACTAAACATCAGGAAAATATTTGCAAACAACGCATCAGATATCTAAAATACATAAAGAACTAATAAGACTTAACAACAAAAAAACAAACAACCCAATTAAAAAGTGGGCAGAAGAACTAAACAGACGCTTCTCCCACGAAGAAATACAAATGGCCAGCAGACATATGAAAAAATGCTCATCCTCATTAGCTATCAGGGAAATGCAAATCAAATCCACAATGAGATACCACCTCACACCTGTGAGAATGGCTGTTCTCAACAAGACAAGGAATAACAAATGCTGGGGAGGATGTGGAGAAAAAGGAACTCTGGTACACTGCTGGTGGGTGTGCAAACTGGTACAACCACTGTGGAAGGCAGTGTGAAGGGTCCTCAGAAAATTGGGAATGGAGTTACCATTTGACCCAGGAATCCCTCTTCTGGGGATCTAGCCCAAAATCTTGAAAACCTTTGTCCACAAGACCACCAATGTTCATCGCAGCGCTGTTCACAGTGGCCAAAACATGGAAACAACCAAAGTGCCCTGCGACAGATGACTGGATAAAGAAGCTGTGGTACATATACACAGTGGAATATTACTCAGCTATAAGAAAAGATGAAATATTGCCATTTGCTACAAAATGGATGGACCTGGAGATCATCATGCTTAGTGAAATAAGCCAGACAGAAAAAACAAAGAACTGTATGACTTCACTCATATGCAGAATATAAAACTGAAAGCAAAGAAAAAAGAAATGAAGAAACAAATAACCCATGGACACAATCAATAGTTTAAAGTTTATTTGGGAACGAGTTTAATGTTAATTTGGGTTATTGAGGGGAGAAAGGGGAGGGGGTGGGAGAGGAGTGGGGGAAGCTAAATATAAGGTGATGGAAAGAGAAGTCACATTAGGTGGTGAACTTATTATACATCAAGCTGACAATGCACTGTAGAATTGTATGCCTGAAACCTATGTAATCGTTGCTAACAGATGTCACCCCAGTAAGTCTAACAATAAAAAATAAATTAAAAAAAAAGAAAAAGAAGATATCTTCATAAGCTGGTGCATATCATGGCACACATAGTTAATGATAAAACCTCTATAACACACTAGAGCCAACAGACAAGACCACTTGGTGACGAAGTTAAGAGGATCTTTATAACGACAAATCAAAAACCCATAGCAAGCCAGTTGGAAAGTATTGTGTTATTAAGCAAATCAGCCAGAATGATCACACTGTCTAATTTCACTGTGGAAGACTTAGCAATTGTTCTCACTAAAAAATAAACTTGTTTGACATTTAGATTTACTTTTATTGCTTAAAATGAAACTCCTAGCATCACTATCCAAATTCCTCATACAGCCATATGTATCTCACATAATGATGCCTCCAATGAAAGTTCAGTTCAAGAAAGATTCATACTTCTTTTTCGATGTACCCAAAGCAAGACCTTCTGGAAGCTCAATTTGGGAAATAAACTTTGTGAGACTGAGTGACTCTCTTACATGACATTTTATACTATGAACCAGTGGCATATGGTACTTTTTCAACAACAGCTGAAAAATAAGGGTTCATAAACCAAGGATTTAAGTCTTTAAAAATTATACTTAATGATTAAATATCATCCCCCCCCCCCAACCCTGAGTAACGCTGATTTGGATTTTTTAATAATAGAGGGAAGAATATTCTGGCAGGCAGCACAGAGGTTCCACTTCATGAAAAGCTGAAACTGTATGTCCAAGTCATTTTAACCTCCTCAGCGGCTAAGATCTTGGTAAAGGCAAGGGCAGTACAGTCCAGGTAAAAAAGCAGCTACAAATGTTAAGTTATGACCCAGATGCCAATTTAAAAAAAAAAGCTTGTAATTACATATACTTTTGTAATTTTTCCTCACTTCTTTATTTTCCCTATTATGATATACAAGGTCAAACAATTAATTTCATGAACTCATGCTAGAAAAAGTGCTGTATAACTCACTGCTGAATGTCACTATATTCAAAGTACTCCCCTTGGGAAGCTATGCACCGATGCCAGTACCTAGTCCACCCTTCAAAGCAATGTGGAACTCTTTTTCTGGAATGGCCATCAGAGCTGTTGTTGTCCCTAAAATCTGACAATTAAGTTCACAAACTTGCCACTGTGCGCTTACATTAGCAAGGTAATGGCAGCTTACTGAGCTGTTTGTACAGTGCTGCCAACGTAAGCTCATGGTGGCAGGTTTGTGAACTTGTCAGATTTGGGGGACGACAACAGCGCTGATGGCCATTCCAGGAAAAGAGTTCCATAACTGCTCTGAAGGGTGGAATAGGCCCTGGCGTCGTTGCACAGCTTCCCAACGGGAGTACTTCGAAGGTGACCATAGTGATAGTCAGCAGTGAGGTATGTAGTGCTATAAAATACATATAGTAAGGAGGTATCAGTATTTACCATTTGGTCTACAGGTTACAGATTATTTAGATGATAATATAATAAATGTGGAAGAAGTTACCACCCAGACTTGAAAAACAGTGGCTCCTCGACAGTATGATTTTAGGATGCTATCTATTGGGATATAAGGGCACTTGTAGCTCTATACAGAAAATGTTATATTTATATTAAGTAGGGGACCTTTCAGAACTGCACATGATAAAAAGAGGGTCCTTGGGAACCAAAAGGCAGAATCTATTACTGATCTTTTTTTTTTTTAATTTCTGCTTGGTATCTTTGAATGCAACCCTGACAAACTGCCAAACAGTATTTCTAAACACAGGAGTGCACACATGTCCCACACTAAACCTATCAGATTCCATTTTAGCAATTTAATCCTTAGAAGAGACCTAAAGGAACTGATGGCTTTTGGAACTGAGCTAACAATAGCACTCAGAGAGCATCTCCACAACAATCTGCAAATGAAAATCAAAGTTACCTTGTTGCAAATCTAGCACCTGTTTGTTCAGCTCTTTGATTCTTTGAGCTATGTAGAATTGTTTCAATTAATTCCATTTTTTTGTTTGCTTAAATTAGCATAGTCATAGTCTGTAGTTTGCAGGCAAATGACCCTAAGATTAAATGCCTGGGAAGTCACAGACCTCACCTGTAAAACCACTCAGCAGTTTCCTCCTCCTTAAACTCCCATTCACAGTTATCCCGGGGAGCCCCAAATCTGAGTTGGGATTAAAAGATATACCAGTGATTCTTGAACCTAGCTGTAGAACAAGAATCACCAATAAAATGTATTAATAACACAGTTGCTTAGGTAGGTAATATTTCTGAACTTATTAAATTAGAATGTCTGGGGGTGGAACCCAAGATTCTGTAGTTTTTAAACCCACATGGACTAATACTTGTATGCTGCATAGTAAGAATTGAGAGCTGCTTAATTAAACTTTCAAACAGGAATCTATAAGATGATTGGGTGGATATAATATTTAAACTTGTTCAATATCATATTCAAATATATTTTTTGTATCTTCAATCACCAATTTATAAATTATATCTTTTAAACTTTGAAAATGCAGTTATTTTAAAATACCCATGGGGTTTGCAGTAGAATTTAGTGTAGTTTAACTTTTATTTAAATGATCTCCTGCTACTTAAATAGTTCTTTCCCTAAAGCAAAATTTACAGCCTTATAGTAAGTGAATAGAAAGTTTCTTCTGCTTCAAGAAGAAATGTTTTCTCCACTATTTTTATTTATAGTTGATTCATCTTCCACACCGCAAAGTAAATTATAGCAGATCACTTATGGTATAACTGAGTGGTTCCTAACCAACCAATTTTCTTATAGATTACAACTACAAACACTAGACAAAATAAAGTATTGGCAAAGAACATTTTGCAAAGTCAAAGCAAGCAATAGAAAGCGAGGATCTTATGCTTTTTTAGCTCTATAATTTTTTTAAATTAATCACATCATCAAAGCAACAAAAGAGAAATAATTTGATTTTTCATATCTGTTTTTAAATTTTAAAATAAAGTAAGGCGAGAGAGAAAGAGAAAGAAAGAGAAAGAATGAAATCAACTGGATAAGTAACCAGGGCACCATTACAACATTTTCATGATCCAATCACAAATGAAAGGGTAGATAAATTTTCCAACACTCTATTAGGTGAAGCTAGGATTCAAATGCAGGCAGTCTGACTAGAGAGCTGCCCTTTAAACCCACTGTACCATTTAATCAAAAATAATCAAGGCATCACAAACACTGTGATGTCTTCAGTACAGTGGACTAGTGTGTAATTTTGGAAATATCTACTGGCATTCCCATTTAAAAAATAAGGTGAATAATTAAAAATACAATATCAACTTGAAACACCAGAGTTCATTTACAAAAATAAAAGCTCTTATTAATAGGTAATGCTATCTGAAATCTTAAGAACCTGTTCTTCACTTTTTACTTTTAAAGGAGTTACATCATAAGAAGCTACCTACTTTTTCAAGGTTAATAGACATAATTAAGATATAAATTATAAATTAGAATTTCTTTTTAAATTCTGAGTACCTTCCCTTAGAGAATTAAATCTATTAGCTGATATAAAGCATTAGATAACTAAAAATATAAGACATTTACAAGTTACAAGATGCTTTTTATATAAACATTTTATTTAATTCTCATAACAATTATGTGAGGCAGGCATCCCTGTTATTAGACCAATTTTATAGAACATGAAACAGAAGTCCACAAAAGGTTAGTCTGCTCCCAAGTCACATGATTAATAACTGTCAGAATTACAGCTCTTCTCTTAACCTTGTAATCTGAGCCCCATATTCAGTGGACTATACTTGCTATCTCTTATATTTATCATAAGTAACTACAAAAATCATTAAATGGCAACTATCTTCCACAAATACTAATATCACAAACCAGGTACCCCTCAACTGTCGATTTTTGTGTTCAAATCTCCTAAGTAAAAGTAGGATGTCAAGCCACCTAGAGATGGATACAGGAAGGGAGTCAGACTTAAGGGTTACACAATGGTGTTGTCATGGGTGAGTCTTATATCACTAACTATATAATGCACAAGGTTAATTAGAAGAAGTTGTAGTTCTCAGGTGAACTTACTATGGTGAATAAAGTACTACCGAAGTTGCTCAATGAAATTAATTTGAATTTGGTACCTAAAGCAACTTAAGTGGTACTGATCAAATCACAAAGGGTTCAGTCTCTTCCTGGTTGATTAAAAGGCTCAGACTCAAAAGTGCAATTTAATCTATAGCATATAATTAACAAAAGATGAAAAAAAAGTGGTGTTTTTCACAAGTTCCTAAAGAATGTTATTTAGCTACATCAAACACTAGAGAAGTAATTTTCTCACATCAAAGTATAAAAGTATAAATCCAAATAATTACCTTGAAATTACTAGCAGCCAATTTCTGTCTTATTTGTCAATGAGATAGAAAACAACCAAAACATACTACTCATTATTGAGAAATAAGTCACTCATCATATGTAAAGGCAATGTTAGTATCCAACATTGAATAGATATATATCCATTCTGAGATGTATTTTTATTTTGCAGTGAAGATTATGGTTCTATTCTGTCCAAACCTTTTCATCACCTTTCTCACCTTGCAGTGGAGAACAGCTTTGAATCAACCCAAATGTCCCAAAGTTAAGAGGAAAAGTTGTAAGGTCTATAAAAGTATATCACAAATTAAGTTATTTCTAAAACATTTTATCAAATATTTTGGAATGATAAAGATAATGGGTACCATGAAATAAAGAATCTGAGTTTAGATCAATATTTAAATAATGCTCTTTTTGATCAATCAATCAATCATGGATGGCTCATGTACACCATTCTAACAATAAAACTACAAAAGTTCTTTACATATTCTAGAAACATTGAGTACAAAATAAGTCTAGAAATCCAACAATAGTTACTTAACTTACAGTTTACTTATATTCTCCTAATAATAAAGGAGAGGGATAGAGAATGAAAGACTACATGAATGCCCATGTGTATGTATGAATATGCCTGTAAGAATGAAAGCAAGAGAAAGAAAGGGAAAGAGTGATGGGAAGAGGAGAGGAGAGGGGAGACTGAGGAGAAAAAGGATGAATATGAATAAAAGAGAATATACCAGGGGTGCCAAAAAATGTACACATATTTTAAGAGATGTTACCTGTGTATTACTTTTGAAGTTGAATTGAATTATGGTAGCAATGTGCAGTATGATGTTCACTCAAAAGATGGCATTAATAAAATAATGTTAGTGTCACTAAGTGACAGGCAGGACAGTCAAAGAAAATGGTAGAAGCACGGTTGTTAGAGGAGAGCAAGACATTTTGAAGTGGTAGTTGAAATTCGAGAACGTTGTTTGAGTTTCTCCACATTCTGCTGACTTAATACCCCTTGACTTCTACCTATGGGGGATCTTAAAGGATGTGGTGTACCATAGAAAACCAGCTACACTGGTGGTACTTCGGGAAGAAATTGAAACGACACACGCAGAGATGCAGGTGGACACTTTGGTCAGTGTTGCTCAAGCAGTAGTTTGCTGTAATCAGAAGTGTCTGGATGCTGATGGTAACCACTTTGAGCACCTCTTGTAATTGCAGAAGTCAAACGTGACTTGTATTCATCTTTTGTTATCAGTATACATTGAGTATTACAATTATAATACATTTTTTCCTTGCTTAAAATGTATACATATTTTGGCACCGTCTGTAATTTTGGTCTCTGTCACTAATTCAGATAGTATTTCCAAATCTAAAATGTACAATAGGTGAAAATGTCCACATTTGCAAATAATATTTTTCATCAAGCTTTTTCAAGATATTTAGCAAAGTTCAGCTTATTGAAAAAAAATGCAGCATAATTAAAATCATTTTTAAACAAGTAGGAAGTACTGAAAGACTTACAGAATTATCACAGCCTTATAGTATTAATTTGAGGTTTGCAAAAAAACTCCATTATGAAATATTAACCAATTCTTTTAACATATCTAATATTCTGTGTGACATATATAAAATAAAAATAAGTACACTTATTTTATGATGATGGGGTTGATGAGGCACCAGACACTGTTCTAAGCACTGACTGTATCTCATTTAATTCTCAAAATAACTGAATGAGGAAAACACTGTTTTTTTCCTCATTGTACATGTGCAGAAATTGAGGCACAGAACATTTAAGTGAACTGTCTAAGGTGGAGTCCAAATTCATCTAGGCAGCTTAGATCCAAAGCCTGTATTTTTAACTTTAGTTATTTCACTCACTTCATTTCCTATTATCTCATACTTTATAAAAACATAATATTTAACCAAAAATAACTACATTTCCTATACTGATTACTCATAATTTTGGCAAAGCTAATGTTATTATGCAGGAAGGAGCAAAAGGGTACGTTTCTCCTGTGAATTAAAAGAAGGCTGCCGGAGCATTTCTCCCACACCAATATTCCAAAGCACAGCAAAACACCTGTCTGGGAAAGCACTTCATTTCCTTAGTTGCTCTACAAAAAACCTAAAGCTATTTTTAGAAAAGAAAAATATAATAACTGTTCCTGAAAATTGTCATGCCTTCCTAACTTCCCCATGGTGATGCCTTTTTCCTGGGCTCCTAGAAATATGAAATTCTGGCCAAACATTTTTTTATGCTTCTTTTATGTACGGGGCAATGGAAAATCACTATGAGCTCACATTTTTAAAGAGCTGACTGCCTTAAAAAAATCATAATGGAATTATAAGCTCCGAACAAGGGCATTTACCTTCCTTCCCACTGCAGTCTTTGCTCATCAGACCACAGCTATGGTACTACATTTAGCTATGGTACCAACATTTAAAAGAGACATTTGAAATTCAGGGGCAGCATAGTTACAGAAAAGAAAATCCATTTTTCAACAGCACTTTTCACTTTTAAAACACTAAATAGTATATTTATTATATGTATATTATTTCTCTCCCATTGTTAAATGGGTATTGGCCAAGCTAGCCTACAGGTTTGTGGGGTAGAGAAGAGAAGGAAGAGGAGAGTATTTTTGGCCAAAGAAATGCCATTCTCAAAAGGCCCACACTGAAGACAAACTTAGTAGTCCAGGAGCTGAAATTTCAGTACAACTAGAGTATAGACTGCAGAAGAGTTTGGTAACAGAATAGCCCAACCAGCCAAGAAAGCCAGGGAAGCATCATCAAAGCCCTTGTGAGTCAGGGGTAGGAAAATGGAGGGAGGGGCTGGGGAATAATGAGAAGCCACTGAAATGTTCCAAGCAGGGACCAAAATTCTATGACAACAGTTTAGATAATGAACTTTAGTTACACCATTTGAAATTGCTGCTATTCAACTCCTTGGACCTATAAAAACAGTGGTTACCTAGGATTCAACCTCATTAAAACCTTCCTAAAATGAAGATAGGTTGGAGACAAAGAAACTTAAATAATGCAGGTGAAAAACAAGAAAGCACAACACGATGACAGTGAGGATATTGTTTCTGACGCAGAAAAGTTGGGTAACACACCAAGGCTATTACAGATGGGATGCATGTCTAGGAAAAAATTAATAAGATGACCTAAAATCTGGGTTTCAGAGCTTGAAGGAATCTTAGGAAACATAATAACCTCTAACAACCCAACTCCACCCTATTTTTATAACCAAAACATGATGTATTTTAATTCCTTCAACCAAAAGCTATATTAGAAGTATGTTCCAAGTGTCAAGCCCTCCCTATGCTGAGCACCATGAGTATGCAAAAGCTCTAAGGAGCTTAAAACCTAATATGTCCAGCTAGAGGATGGTTAAAAGCACAACAGAGAAGCAAGCTGCTTAACTTTCACTGCTCGTAGCATAAAAGGACCAGAACTCCTATGTCCTGATTCCTGGAGGCCCTTTCCACTATGCTGCTCAGATTTCTTCAGCTCCACTTGACACAGGCAGCTACAGCTAGGTCTCACCATGCCACCTACAAACAAGAGAGGCAGCAGGGGCAGGGATTAAGTGTCAAGCAGTAGTAACTGTTCCCTCCTATAGGCCTCCCCTCTGTGGTGGTCCCTGTGCTCCATGAGCTCAGAACCCTTATATTTCTAAATCTGTTTTCCCCGATTCTACCCCACCACAAACTCCTTCTTTCATTCCTATGTATCAAAAAATTCCATCTCCTTAATTCAAAGTAGTAGGCAAATTACAAGATTATATAATAACATTATTTGGTACTGAAAATTCCACTTATCCTTACAGTTTTGTCTCTGCATGCCTCTAAATTAGGCCCTGGGGAAAGATGCTACTAGCTAGGTTCAAAGTATATCACCAGTTTTCTCCAAAAACGATTCTAGAAGGGGAAAAGAGAGAAAGAGAGGACAGGCAATGAAAGGAAATTCTTCCTTTGACTTCTTTGCCTAAACCCAATTTATTTCTTTTTTCACTTTGTTTTCCTCTACACTAGTTCAAAGATTAAATGAAGGCAATTAATTTTATTTCCAACAGTCAAGAACTAGAACAGAAATTTTGATGCCCTCTTTGTCTTCAAAAGAATGTGCCTAAAAGCATTCTACTTCTATCCTTCAGATATTTTGCAATGAAAATATTATTCACCATCTCCTTTCCTTCTTCTACATAAACTGGAGTTTTTAGATTGGAATTGAAAACTACTATGAAAAAGAATTTTTATAGATTTAGAATGAGAACAAGCAGAACCTGAACTAAAATGCTCAGTACTTCTCTCAGGCTAATAAAATTTCCCCTTTGTTATTTTAAGTTTTTTCAAATATTTCAATAATATGTGAATGCATGATTTCATTTTAAAAATTGGGAAAAAGGAAACAAGCAAAAGTCTTCTCTCATCATCCTGTCTCTGAAATATTATCCCATTCCCATAAAACAGCATTGGTATTTGTGTTATCACTCTCACCAATTTTATCCTTAAAGAGCTAAATCTTGTTATCTTCAAACATATATTGATATATGATAAAATACATAATCTTTTTGACATACAAAATACATAAACTCAGAACCAAAGACATCAAGATACAGAAATCATTTATATCCTGACAATAAAATAGTATAAACTCATTTTAGGAAAATATGTAACATCTGCTGGACTAATGACATGATATCCCAGGATAGGAAAGGGGGTTAAGAACATCAATTCCAGTTTTCACATATGACTGGATAAAATCATTAGCAAAAGGCATAAATTAACTTTTCGGAATTTTTTTCTTTATTAAAAAACTGAAGTTGAAAACAAGCTATTTTTGTGCAAAGAACGGTTGTAAATTAAAAGTAAGCAGTCTAAACAGTCTATATCTGGATGTAAATACTAGCTCCTTTTTTCATACTGATTTTCCCACAGGAAGGAAGAGATTAAAGGGTGATTACTTCAAGCACTATAAAGGTCTCTAGACTGACCCCACTCTTAGAGGAAACTCTTTCAGAGGAATAATGCTATAAAGAACAGTGAAAGCCCAAGAAAACCCACAACTGAGCCCTTCAGAGGCCTTCATTCACAGTCCCCATTGACGGCCCTGGCCTCTCTGAGGGAATTCAAAATAATTCACTGCCCACCATAATACTGAATTCACAAACAGAGAGGAAAAAAGGTGACGAAGCTGCTTTGCATTTGTTTAAATTTTTACAGAAATGTTAAAGGGGTTAATCTTCTACAAGTCCAGTCATGTGCTTTCGCAAAAGGCCAAGAAAAGGAGTCGCAAAGCCTGCCGTGACTCAAAGGGAGGCCTTTTGTGTCTTCTTTTCTGAACTATGTCTGACAAAGAAGCAGCCTTAGTTCCGAGGCTTTGGCTCTTGCCTAAATTCTGAAGTCAGTGAAGTAACAATGATGTCATTGGTTCTGAAGACCACTGTTAGCTGAGATAATGAAGATCTCTTCACCCAAAGCATTATCATTTCTGTGGCACACATTTACTACACTTCCAAATATGAAAGGGGTCCTACTTGTTGAGAGGGGTGCTCCTTTATTTCTGCATTATTGGAAAGAAAGCATTTTGGGACATGTTTCCCTCTTACCAAAACGCGTCTTTTTTAAGTTTAGCTAGTAGATACTACTGGACTAGAGCAGTTTACTTACACTTGTTTTATGTGGAATAGGTACGCTAGGCAATTAATATTCTCATATTAGAAGTTCAGTAGTTGGTAGGCAACATGCATCATTACATAAATAAGATCTATTTCTCACCTCTTTAGTTCCCAATATATGAATATCAAATTAAATTACCCGAAGAACAGTAAAACAGTTGAGGACATTTATTCTTCCAAATTTTTACAATAATTGACCTCCTTGAAAATCCTTTAAAAGTTATATGGAACTTCTCTGGGAGATCAGGGACCACACAAATATGCACAAACATAGAGACTTGAATTCAAGGACTTTTCAGACTTGATGCATCTGCAGATTAAAAAACTCTAATTTACAGAGTACAATTTTATTACGAGAAAAAAAAAATTCTGTCCGGCTCTTTTGGGTAAGTATTTATGTAGAACAATGACATTCTTAAGAGATTGACCATTTTCTCAAAGCATTATTTTTAATTTTTCTCTCTAATCAGTCCTATGGCTTTTCTCCAATTATATATAATGTCAGTTATAAAAAAAAAAGTAGATCTCTCTTAAACTGGTATAAAAAATTAAAGGAAAATAAAATTTTCATTTTTTATTCTCAATGGAGAATATCAGATGAGGTTAGAGAATAATAAGAGGTGGATATAAATTAAAATAGGTAAACATATGTACCAGGGGTTGAAGTTAGTTATCTCATTTAGTCCTCAGATATGACACAAATATTATCCCACCTTTCAGATTCCAGAAAATCCAAGGCAAACAATCTATTCTCTTCTAAAAAGATGGTCTAATGTCTGCCAGGTAAAGTCTGATATAAGAAGACATCCCAACATTCCTAAAGGAAAATAGATGCAGTCTAGAATATATAAGGTTAAACAAGAAGGAACGGAGGGAAAAATGTGTATTTAGGAAATTTAGAGTTTGATAGAGTTCAAAGTAAAGACTGTATAGTGGGGAGTGGGAGTCCTTAATTAATAGTAAGAGAGAGAAAATAGGTAAAATAGGTTCCAGGTCACAGAGGACAATGTTAAAAAATTTATATTTTATTCAACACAGAATAAGGAATGACTTATGAATTTTCAGACTAATTAATGACATAATAAGTATTTTAGTTTAAAAAGATAACTACATTTTCAATCTCAAGCAGCATTCTCCAAGACAGGATATTTATATTGAAAACATATATTAAAATAGTTACCAGAATATAAAGAAGTAAACAGAACTTCTACCACAGTTATCTTTATTACATTCTTTATAATTTCTATATCTGTACATGTCCTATAATAGATATTGTGCATGTTCTATAATATGTAAACTATGGTTAATACATTACATAGCACACAAAGTTTGGTAACTTCCTATCTCAAACTGGAGAAGAAGAGAGCAAGTTTAAAAGCAGGAGAATTGTTAGGAGGCTGCTGCAGTAATCAAAACAAATTATTAGGCTCTGAACAAAAATGGAAACAATGGAGACTGAATGTACTACCTTCAGAGCTGTCTGAGTGTATAATTCGTGGGTCCTGCTTACCAATTAGAAAAAGAATGTGAAACTCAGAAAGGCTACCTGAGTGGATGTCGGTATCATGTACTCAGACTAGGATCTAATAGTAAAAGCAAGTAGTTTAAGAATTGATGTATGCTTAGAGACAAGATCAATATTAGCTACACTGAGTTGGCAGTCTTTGGGGAATATCAAAGAGCAGCTAGGCAATAAGTGGTTGAAAATACAATCTTGGAGCTCAAAGGAAGAAGGTGGGCAAGACGTAGTTTACTTCACCCACAGATCACCAGTGATACAAAACATGAGAAAAGAAGAGAACAAAAACAGAACCTTAAGAAAGACATGCATGAAATGAATGGGAAGAGAAAAAGTCATCCAGGAATGAGGCCAAGAAAGAAATCCAAATAAGAGTGAAGTCATGAAAGCCAAAGGAGGCATCTAATAATACAGAAAGGTAAAGTATGTAAAAAGAATAATATATCATCATAACTTGATCTTCAAAGAGTTTTGCATTTTATTTTGCAAATAAATCAAACAGCAGGAGCTGAAAACTAGATTTCTATGTTTTAAAGAATAAACATATGAAATAATTTATATTATAAGATGTTATATTACAAAGAATAAAAATAAATTCATAAGAACTATGACATTTCAGGGAAAACAACACTTTCACTTGAGCTGAATAATGAACACTGAATAGAGGTGAAAAGAAGATATTTCAGGTACAGAAAACAGCCTAAGTTTACAGAAGTAATAGTAAAAATTACATAGATCCCAGGTACAATTCTACATTATATCTTATATGTGTGGTATTATGTGTTTATCAGCCAGAGTCAGTGCTCTTTTCATCACCATATATTTGTATCCCTGTTCCTTTTCCCCTATTCCCCTCTCCATAACCTTCAGGTAGCTACTAAATTATTGACTGTGTCCATGACTTTTGTTTCTTTGTCGCTTTTGATTCTATATTAACAATAAAACTATATTTCTCCATCCCTTTCCCTTATTTTACCCACTCTCCCATTCTTCCTCCCATCTTAAAGAAGTCTCTCTAACATTCTTTGTAGTACTAGTTTGGTGGTGATGTATTTCTTTAACTTTTCCTCATCTGAGAGGCTCTTTATCCGTCCTTCAATTTTGAATGCTAGCCTTGCTGAATACATATTCATGGTTGTAGATCCTTGATTTTCATCATATTGAATATTTTGTCCCCATCCTGGCCTGTAAAGTTCCTGGTGAGAATTCAGCTGAGAATCGAATGGGTGTCCCTTTGTAAAGTTACAACTTGCATTTTTCTTGTTGTTTTTAGAATTTTCTCTTTTTCTTTTAACTTTTGTCATTTTAATTATGATGTACCTTGGTGTGTTGTCATTTGGGATCATCTTGTTTGGGATTCTCTGTGCATCCTGGACTTGGATGTCTATTTCCTTTGCCAGGTTAGGAAAACTTTCAGTCATTATTTCTTCAAATAATTTTTTAATCCCTTGCTTTTCCTCTGTCTCTTCTGGTACACCTATGATTCTGATATTCTTTTGCTTAAAATGGTCCCAGAGGGATTCCCAAACCATTCTCATTTTTCTGGATTCTCATATCTATCTGTTCTAAATGGGGGTTTTCTGCAAATCACTTCTTTGTGATTCTATTGTATCTAGTTTGGTGACTTCTACACTGTTCTTCATTTCAGTTAATGTACTCATTATCGTTGGTCACTTATGATGGTTTGCAAGTCTTCCTTAATGCTTCCTATCTCTCTGTTGAAATTATCATTCAGTTCCTTAATCATTTTTATAATCATTGCTTTGAGCTCAGTTTCTAATGGGTCATCTATCCCCATCTCCTTAATTCTCTGGTTTCTCATTTTTTGCAACCTCTCTGAACCATCCCAGCTGTAATTTCTTTGCTGTTCACTTCTGATACTGGACAGACAGAAGTCTGTGGGGGAAGGGCATCCTGTGGCTCCAGGGGTTGTGCAAGGAGTTTGGGTATGATTGTACCTTTCTGTTCTGGGTTTGCTCCATGCACAGATTCTGCCCTGAGCTTTGGACTTAGCTGTCCTGTATGCTGGTCTTTCAAAACAGTCCTGGTTGTGGGCTGAGAAACGCATGCAAAGCCCCGTCTCCTCCTTCCTGGCTGGAGCATTTGCACTGCAGCTCCTCACCATCCAACTGCTCCCCATTCTCTGAGAACCAGAATGAAGTCTGGCCACTGCATTTTGTGGGCCAGTCTGCTCCTCTTGGGCCCAAAGTGAGATGGTTGTGGTATCTCATGCCCCACCTCTGGGCCTCCTTTCCTCTGTCCTGCAGACCAAGTGAGGCCAGGAGTGCTCTTCCACTGCCTTCTTCCTCCTCCCAAACCCCAGGGGGTAGAGTTCCAAGTGGGAAATCATGTGGCCAAGTCCCTGCTCTTCCCTTTTATTTCTGCTTTGTTTAACACTCTTCCCATCTGCAGGTACCTTAATGCCACGAGCAGGTTTCTTAGCTGAGATGTGTAATGTGTAAAGGGTACTTGGTTGAGGTATAGGTGTTTTCTTAGTTGTAATCTCCAGAGGAGTTTTTTCAGAGGTCCCTCTAATGCTGCCATTTTGTTGCATCCTCAATGTATTATACTTTGTAATTGTCTTTCAGTGTCTGGAGGAAACTATTGATGAAAAGTACTGAGGATGAGAACAAGCTGAGGGGGAGCTGGATAAGAGACTGATAAGCAAAAAAATTGGAAGGAGCAAAAAAATACTTGATATGAAAAGGGCAAAATATATGATACATATAGTAAGAAAGAAGCAAAAAAATGATGTTGTTTACAGAAATTTGGCAGCAATAGTGATAAAAACACAGTATCTACCGAGGGGCAAAAGGGCCCAATTCCAACCAAATATTTATGAAGACAAATAAGACCTATACCATCCATCTGTACACACTCTTTGCATCTCCCACTTGGGACCCATAAGTATCTTTATGAGAATTTATAAAGATGAAAAAAAATGCCTTTAGAATAAGAGGAAGGAGTGCAATGTGTGACAAATGCCACTGTGACTATATGAGCAAGGTCTATACCAGGCATGTCCAACCTGAGGCCCAGGAGGACTTCGAATGCAGCCCAACACAAATTCTTTTTTTTTTTTCTCTTTCCATCACCTTATATTTAGCTTCCCCCCTCCTCTCCCACCTCCTCCCCTTTCTCCCCTCCCTAACCCACTCATCCCCAAATAAACATTAAACTATTGATTGTGTCCGTGGGTCCAACACAAATTCTTAAAACATTATGAGATTTTTTTGCAAAAAAAAATTTTTTTTTTTTTTAGCAAATTGGCTATTGCTAGTGCTAGCGTATTTTATGTATGACCCAAGACAATTCTTCTAATGTGGCCCAGAGAAGCCAAAAGGTTAGACACTGCTGCAGTCTATACCAAAAATCTGAAGCACTCCACAATCATGTCTGTGCTGTGCATCCCATTCCTGAGTCCCGTTCAATCGCCACCTCCAATACTCCAACACACTATGTAATGAAGTGCCATCAGACCATCAGCAGGAAACTTCATTACATAGTCTGGGATTGAAAAGCAGACATCTCAGATGATAGATGCTCCTTTGGATTATCTTCCTTGGTATTTTCTCCTATAATTACAGAGAATATTTGACACAGTGGGTCTTCTTGTATGTCACATTGTCCTTCTTACATTTAATATTATTTCATTTTTGACCTTCCTGAAAAATTCAGTTGAAAGTTCTTTTTTCTCAGTTTTAAAAGTTCTTGCAAAACCCACACTTTACCACCAAATTACAAGTGCGAAGAAAATTTTAAATTATTTTCCTATGTGAGCTATTTAGCATTACTGAGTATCCCAATCATTCATTCATTTACTCATTCATTCAATTTTTAGTGAAGACTTGTTCTGTGATAGGTACTATGCTACACCTTGAATAAGCAATGTTGAGCAATGAGGGAGAATTGGAGTAATTCTATCTATTCTATGTCATACAGTTCCTGGAAGACTCAAACAAAATAAGGCTTTTGAAAGAACTTTGAAATCCATCAAGAAGATAGATACCATAATGCAAATCCTTGATCAGTGCTGTACAATACAAGAACAGTTAGTCACATACAGCTCTTTAAATTTAAACTAAAAGTAAATATAATTAAAAATTCAGTTCCTTAGTCCACTAGTCACATCTCATTTGCTACATGTGGTTAGTGGCCACCATATTGAACACCAACGAGGTAGAACCTTTTGTCACTACAGAAAATTGTATTGGAGAGCAACTTCCTAAAAGCTGAAAGTATAAACACAAGACAGAGCATGTGCATGATACCGAAAGAAGAAAAACAAAAGTGATGCTATCATAAAAATGTAACAAAACACATGCCCAAAGAAAATTGGCTGACAATTCTTATGAGATTACAAACTACAACAAAAGGAAAATGTAGTCATGATAAGAAAAACAGTAAAAGGCAATATTTATTGAGTGTTTAGTAAGTACTAGGAGGTAAAACTAAGTGTTCTATATAAATATCAGAATAATACAAAGAACACTCCTTCAAATTAAGTATTGAAAATTAACTTGACATAGGTCACAAAGCTACTTAATTGTAAGACTTTGAGCTAAAACTGTACTAAAGGCAAAAAACATCTACAACATTAATTAGTAACAGCTTAGACATTGAATCAAATGGATTGAATTAGTTATTGTTCAAAAAAACTTTTAGGTAATATGATTTCTACAGATGAGTTTGCTACTTTCAGTATTAATAGCTATTAATAATATCATCACCATATTATAATCAATATGTCTCTATCTAAACTTTTTCTTTTTTAGAAATGTCTTCCTTTCACCTCAGTCATAGAGTCCTGACTGGGGATTTTTCAATATCTTTGAGTCCCTCAAAAATTCTAGTCTTCACTGATATCTCTAGAGTCAGATAACATGTTTTCTAGATCTATCATTATAAAATTAATTCTAAAATGGTTTAATTTTAATTGTATGTTTCTTTACCAATCTTTATTGAGGTAGACTACACTCTGATGGGAGAGCAAATATTGAGTATCCAATAGACAAATAAAAATAATGTATATTGTATCAATAATACATTAGGTGTTTTTCTAAAACTCATCATCAATAATTTCATATTATGTTTTCATACTTTTTGAAGGCATAAACTATGGACATGTATTCCATCTCTGATAAATGTGGCTCTGTTTCCTTCTCTGTAAGATAGGAAAGAACAATGAGTCTTAAAGAGAAACATGTTAAATAGCCTTGTATAAAAAAGTCACTGCTGAAACACTTAGTGATATTAAAGATTGGAACATGGAAACATCTCAGAAAGAGGAAGATAGAAAATACAGAACCAAAAGGACAGAAAGAACTCTTCAAGAACTATCTGACTCCATGAGGAAAAACAATATTAGAATAACAGAATTAGAAGAAGGAGCATAGCACTCTACAGAGAACATATTCAAACAAATAGTAGATGAGAATTTTCCAAATCCATAGAATGATCTGGAACCCCACATTCAAGAAGAAAATAGGTCCCCTAGATATCTGGACCCTAGCAGATCTTCTCCAAGACACTTTGTACTGAAGATGTCAAAAACCAAAGACAAAGAGCCAATTCTTTTTTTTAAAAGAGACAATTCTTAAGGCAGCCAGGGGAGAAAAAATAACTTTTAAAGGAAAACCCATCACACTGGCATCAGACTTCTCAGCAGAAAATCTAGAAGCCAGGATGGAGTATAATTAAAATTCATAATATTAAAAGAGAGAAACTTCCAGCCAAGAATAAATTATCCAGCAAAATTATCCTTTAGATATGAAGGAGAAATAAAGACCTTATCAAATGCACAGAAAGTGAGGGAATTTGCCAGCACAAGGCTGGCACTTCAAGAAATACTGAAGGAAGCTCTTTGCCTGAAAGAAAACATCAGAATGAATGGAATAGAGATGTGACAACAAAAAAGAAACAAAAATAAAGAAAGGAAGTAATGGATACAGAAAATCCTTATATATCAATCATCACTCTAAATGTTAATGGAATGAACTCACCAATAAAAAGACATAGAGTAGCAGACTGGATTAAAAAACAAAACCCATCCATATGCTGTCTCCAACAGACACACCTCAGCCATAAGGACAAACAAAGACTCTAATTGAAAGGACAGAAAACAATACTTCAAGCAAATGGTGGAGTTCCCTGATGGTGTAGTGGCTTAAGGCTTCGGCGCTGGCGTTGTCAGTGCTGCAGCCTGGGTTCGATTCCCAGCCAGGGAACTACCCACATACAAAAAAAAAAAAAAAAAAAAAAGAAAGAAATTTCTCAAGCAAATGGTACCCAGAGAAAAGTGGGAGTTGGCATAGTGATATCTGATGAAACAAACTTTAGGCTAAAAATGACAACAAGAGAGAAAGATGGACATTACATAATGATAAAGGGCACAATACAACAACAAGATGACTTGACACTAATTAACATATATGCTCCCAACAAGGAAGCACCAAAATATACAAAGCAACTACTAACAGATTTGAAAGGAAAAACTGACAAAAGCACGATCATTGTAGGAGACCTAAACACTCCCTCAACAGCCATGGACAGATGGTCCAGACAGAAAATAAATAAGAAAATATCAGCTCTCAATGACACATTACAGCAATTGGACATAATTGACATTTACAGGACACTTCATCCAGCAAAAAAAGACTATACCTTCCATTCTAGTGCACATGGAACATTCGCAAGAATAGACCACATGCTGGGACACAAAAGTAGCCTCAGCAAATTCAAGAAGTTTGCAATCATACCAAGTGTATTCTCAAACCACAAAGCTCTGAAATTGGAGATCAACTGTAAAATGAAAACAGAAAAAAAATCACACATACATGGAGATTAAACAATATCATATTTAAAAATGACTGGATCAAAGAATAAAAGAAAAGATTAAACAATACCTAGAAACTAATGACAATGAAAATACAATGTACCAAAATTATTGGGACACAGCAAAAGCAGTAAGAAGAGAGAAATTTATATTATTAAAGGACTATCTTAAGAAACAAGAAAAAGCTCAAGTAAACATACTAACATCCCATCTTAAAGAACTAGAAAAAGAAGCATAGAAAAAACCCAAAGTCAGCTGAAGGAAAGAAATGATAAAAATGAAAGCAGAGCTAAATGAAATTGAAAACAGAAATATAGAATATTTATAAAACAAAGAGCTGGTTCTTTGAGAAAGTCAAAAAAATTGACAAACCCCTGGCTAGATTAATCCAAGGGTGAAAGGAAAGGACACAAATATCCAAAACTAGAAATGAAAGGGGAGAAATTATCACTGATGCCACAGAAATACAAAGGATTATAAGAAAATACTACGAAGGACTTTATGTCACTAAATTGAACAATCTAGAAGAAATAAACAAGTTCCTAGAAACTTGTAGCTTACCTAGACTGAACCAAGAAGAACTGGATAATCTAAACAGACCAATCAATAGCAAAGGGATTGAAATGACTACCCATAATCCCCCTAGAGGCAAAAGCCCCAGAACAGATGGTCTCACCAACAAATTTTATGAAGCATTCAAAGAAGAATTAATGCCTGTCCTCCTCAGACTCAATACTTCCTAACTCATTCTATGAGGCCAACATTGCTCTAATATCAAAGTCTGGTAAAATCAACACAAAAAAAGAAAACTATAGACCAATATCTCTGATGAACAAAGATAAAGCATTCTAAACAAGATATTAGCAAATACAACAATGCATTAAAAAGATTATAGAGCATGATCAAGTGGGATTCATCCCAGGAGCACAAGGATGATTCAACATATGAAAAACAATCAATGTGATACACCACATTAACAAATAAAAGATAAAGACCATATGGCCATATCAATTGATGCAAAGAAGGCATTTGACAAGATACAACATCTATTTATGATCAAAACACTGAAAAAATGGGTATAGAAGGTAAGTCTCTCAACATAATAAAGGCCATATATGACAAATCCTCAGCTAATATCATACTGAATGGGGAAAAGCTGAAGCCTATTCCCTTAAAATCAGGAACAAGACAGGGATGCCCCCTGTCACCACTACTATTCAATATAGTACTG
Source organism: Lyroderma lyra (assembly GCA_004026885.1). NCBI lineage: Eukaryota > Metazoa > Chordata > Mammalia > Chiroptera > Megadermatidae > Lyroderma > Lyroderma lyra. The sequence continues at coordinate 47,448 of PVJL010008196.1, read as the reverse complement.
GAAGTTCTAGCCACAGCAACCAGGCAAGAGAAAGAAATAAAAGGTATCCAGATTGGAAGAAAAGAGGTCAAATTGTCACTATTTGCAGAAGACATGATCCTTTATATAGAAAATTCCTAAGACTCCATCACGAAACTATTAGAAACAATAAACGAACACAGTAAAGTCACAGGATACAAAATCAATGTACAAAAATCAACAGCATTCCTATGTAGAAACAATGAATCTTCAGAAAAAGAAATGATAGAGGCAATATCTTTTGTTACTGCAACAAAAAGAATGAAATACCTGGGAATTAACCTATTGTAGAACATGACAGACTTATACACGAAAAACTATAAGACATTTCCAAAAGAAATTGAAGAGGACACAAAGAAATGGAAAGATATTCCATGTTTATGGATAGGAAGACTTAATATTGTTAAAATGGACAAATTACCCAAAGCAATTTACAGATTTAATGCAATTCCCATCAAAATCCCACAATCATACTTTCATGAAATAGGTTTTTAAAAATATCAGATTTGTATAGAACCACAAAAGACCTTGAATTGTCAAAGCAATGCTGCATAAAAAAAATAAGGCTGGTGATATCACACTCCTCGATTTCAATTTACACTTCAAAGCATCAATAATCAAAACAGCTCCATATTGGCAGAAAAACAGACACAGACCAATGGAACAGAATTGAATAGCCAGAAATAAATTCACAAACTTATGGAAAAATAATTTTTGATAAAGGAGCAAAAAATATGCAATGGGGAAAAGACAGCTTCCTCAGTAGATGGTGCAGGGAAAACTGGAAAAGCGCATGAAAAAGAATGAATCTGAGCTGGGAACTGTCACCATATACTAAAATTAACTCTAATGAATTAACTTTAATGAATTAAAGACCTCCATATAACTGTATAGAAGAAAACATTGGTACTAAACTTATAGATCTAGGACTCAAGGAAGACGTCATGAACCTGATCTCAAAGGCAAGGGAAGTAAAAGCAAAAATAAATGAATGGGACTATATCAAACTAAAAAGCTTCTGCACAGCTAAAGAAACCATCAACAAAGCAAAAAGACAGCCAACTGAATGGGGGAAAATATTTGCAAACAACACATCTGATAAGGGTCTAATATCTAAAATATATAAAGAACTAATATGACTTAACAGCAAAAAAACAAACAACCCAATTAAAAAGTGGGCAGAGAACCTAAACAGACACTTCTCCCATGAAGGAATACAAATGACCAGCAGACATACGAAAAAATGCTCATCCTCATTAGCTATCAGGGAAATGCAAATCAAATCCACAATGAGATACCACCTCATACCTGTTAGAATGGCTATTATCAAGATAAGGAGTAACAAGTGCTGGAGAGGATGTAGAGAAAAACTAACTCATGCATACTGCTGGTGGGAATGCAAATTGTTAAAACCACTGTGGAAGAGGTTCCTCAGAAAATTGAGAATGGAGCTACCATATGACCCAGCAATCCCCCTTCTGGGGATCTACCCAAAAAACTTGAAAACCTTAGTCCGCGAAGACTTATGTACCACAATGTTCATCACTGCACTGTTCCTGGTGGCCAAGACATGAAAATAACCAAAGTGCCCTTTGGTAGATGACTGGATAAAGAAGCTGTGGTACATACACACAATGGAATATTACTCAGCTATAAGAAAAGATGAAATACTGCCATTTGCAACAAAATGGATGGACCTAGAGATAATCATGCTAAGCCAATAAGCTACACAGTAAACACCAAGAACTATATGACTTTACTCATATGCATAATATAAAACTGAAAGCAACAAACAAACAAACAAAAATACTCATGGACATGATCAATAGTTCAATGGTTATCTGGGGGCAAGGGGGAAGTGAGTGGGAGAAGGGGGAGGGGTGGGAGAGGAGGAGAAGCCAAATACATGGTGATGGAAAGAGAACTCACACTAGGTAGTGAACTTATTATACAAGTTGACAATGCACTGTAGAATTGTACACCTGGAACCTATGTAATTCTTGCTAACCAATGTCACCCCAATAAGTCTAACAATAAAAAAAATACATTAAAAAATCACTTCTTAGATTTCTGTTTTCTTTAGTCTTCTAAAGACCCAGGTTGAAGATGTAATTTGAAAACTGGCTCAAAAGATCCGATTCAAATGTTTGAGTCTCTTTTTACAGGATATGCCTTGGCTAACTTTAAGAAATTTAACACAGACAGTCCTCCTTTGGCTATGAAACACCTTTCATAGGAATAGCCATTAAGGTGGGCTTAGAGTATGTGTACAAAGGGGGCTAGACAGAGAATGAGTATGATCCCATTTTCATGCAATACATTCTTATATTAATCAAAATGTGTTTTCTGAAATAATAATTTATATTCTGCCCCTATCCTAGAAATATAAGGGTATTCTCCAGAGCACTATGGTTTCCCATTCCCATTAGTTTTTCTGCTGTATATCACATTCAAGCTATTCTTTAAAGCTTTAGTCACTGGATCTGGGTACCTTAGGTAAGAAACTGCCTTCATGACTGGTCTTATTAATTTTCCCTTTGTTATTGCCAAGAATTGAAGAAGACTAAAACAGATGACCTCCCTATTTGTACTGAAGGAGAACTGGTCATGATACTTCAGTCACTTCCAACACCCTTATTCTATCTCTGGACCAAAAGTTAGAAAACTCTGCACAAGTAAGCAGATGGACTTATGATAACTATATTAATATTACTATTCTCTGATTTTTATAAAAAATGCCTAATCATATCATAAATAAAACATCAGATTTCTATATTCACAAAGAGAATATGATTTCTTTTTTTAATCATGACTACATTTAGGTACAATTTGAGATAAAATTCTGTATTTGCAGATATTAGTTAGAAAAAGAAAACAATAATCAAATAAGAACATTGGAAAAGTGAAGTATCTGAGGTGTCCTTAGTGACTCAGGCTAGCAAAGCCACATTTGTGATGCATTTCAGATTAAAATCATGTGGTAAAGTATGCTTAAATTATGGAGATAAAATTTATGTTTCTGACATTAATTCCATTTTTAACCCTATTTTTGGCTATCTTTCATTGGATAGCTTAGCATCCCTTACCCAAAATTACATGTATAAAATGACAGTGGAAAAGATTTCAATAAGAGCCTTCTCAATAACTCCTTCATATATACGGTTTCTATAACTACAATATGGAACTACAACAATGGGGACCAGAGAAATATGGTAATTTGTGCAATGGGAATGATATTTGGAAAGAAATGTTTATTCTTCTCTGCCTTTGTGTGCAAATGAACTACTCACTGCTCATCCCCAAGCACTGACTGGGAGGCCTCGAGAGAAGAGGGAGGGAGAGACGGGAAGGAGACCAGTGGTCACTAGGATAGGTGCATCAATATAAAGAGACACAATATTCAATTTCTGGAATTCAAAAGAAAAGAGATAAAGAATTTTCTAACTTCTCTTATTTCTCATATAACATGTCAACACTAGGCCTGGAGACTGGTACATAAAGGTTTTGTGATTTGTTTTTTATTTGTATTTTCATCCTACGAGAGAAAGTCTGAGTCATCATCTTAGTGATGAGGCTGGAGAAGTGAGGAAAAACATTTAATTAGAGAAAGGAAAAGGCAAGCTTGGCCCTTTTGATCTTGGACTGCTTCTGGAACAAGGGAAACAAACAGGAACGAGGAGACAGTGGTTCTGATTTCTTCCCAGTACCCTTCAAGGCCATGTCTCAGAAGAGAAGGGACGTGTATTTAAAACATACAGCTCCACAACCAAAACCTTTTTTTTCTGATCTGTCTTGGGGACACTGGAACAAGAACACCTCATGGACTGCTAGCACATCAATCTGGTTGCAGCAGAAGAAGCCATGACTCACCTTGGTTCCTGAGCTGCAGAACGAGTTGCCTGCCAGAAAGTGCTGCCCAACCAGGGTCAGTGTGGTCCCACCAACAGAACTGTGGGTAGATCACATGGGCTGGGTACATAGGGATCCTAGCCAGAACTCAGGGTGGTCTGCAGCACCAGTGAGGGCAGACTCTAGTCAAGCTGAGAGACCTGCAACAAATGCCAGCAAGGCTGGCAGCAGCCAGGCAGACAAGGAATATCAGCCCGGTGGGACCTGCTTAGTCAGCCAAAGAAGCCCATGGACTGGTTAACACATAAAACTCCTGTATAAAATCAAATTAAGATGTACTCCAAATTGTAGGAGAGCTGAGCTTTTTTTTTCTTCTTTTTTATTTGTTTTCTCTATGGATATTCATAATCAATAAATATGTGTTCTAATTTAACCACTCTGTTAATAAAATGCAGGTCCTTTTTCACAATTCCTACTACTTAGAATAAATTCCTGGCTTTCTATTTATTTAATTTCTAATCAGGATACAAAACTTGGACTTTATTCAAATTATTTGAGTTCCTTTAGTAAATCTGTCATAAGGTTGCAAGAAGAAGAAACAGAGAGGAGTGATGTATTTGTGTATGCTGTGAGTTGAGGTCTGAGTTGCAACATAATTGCAGCCATATAACTAAGAAAGATAAAAAAATCCATAAAAATTGGGGGATTTAGTTAAGAATAAAAATCTGGGTGATTATTACAATAGTCATTTTTGTCTAATGTCCATGCTTCTGATATCAAATCTATAAAAGTAATCCTAGGTTATATTATAGATGTTCACTAATAATCTGTATAAGTCTGACATGACAGAATGTTAGAATATTTTTTCAATAAATTTAAGAGAAAAAGAGTACTGGTGAGTGATGGAAAGACACCCAGAGGAACTCAGAAGATAGCAACCCTATAACAACCATACACAAGTTTCTGCTTTTCAAATGTTGGGTAATCACAGATAAAAGAAAGATGTTGAAGGAGACAAAAATGATACATCTAACATGATTAACTTGATTATACCTCTTTTAAACATAAATAGGGAGAGATATTTACTACACCTAGCAGTGATTCCCCCTAGACTCAAAAGCAATGCCTAGGCTTATGAAATAAGAAAAAAGACTTTTTTTTTTGCATCAAATTCCTACATTGGATTTATCTATATATGTCATTCAAAACCTGGAGTGAAGAAATGTAAAAGCTGTTCTAATATCTTAATTTCTTGTTACTAGAAAGCTGTTTAGTGGTATTTTATTAGCACAGGTATAATGGCACAGGACATAAAGAGAACTTGCTTTTATCACTCACTTTTCTCACCAAAAGGGGATTAGACATTGCTTTTACTTCTTTAGCACATGGGGTAAGAAATGATAAAACTTGAAAACATGAAAACAAAACCTGCCAAAGTGCTGAGATAGAGGACTGCAGGTAGAGTGTGAAAGTTTTAGTACTACACAGACATTCTGGACATTTAAAGAGCACACAGCAATTTGTAAAACACACTAGAGAGAAACAAAACCTTCCATTACAAACCCTGACATTATTAATCTGAAATAATGAACAAATAAATATCTCAGCCCAAAAACAAAGAAGCCGTTAATGTCGGGTGCACATAAGTGGTTACAAAAGTCATGAAAGATGAAAAACAAACAAAATATTTGAACTAATGTCTCATTCAGACTTGTATAAGATTTTGTTCCAGATACATAGTAGGGTACTAGAAAGTGTATATAGGAATACAATGTATATAATTATTTATCTACAATAAACTTTATATTCTCATTTAGGGAAATAGCTCCGATCATTCCAAAAAATGTTCTTTACATTATATACCAAGTCCCAAGTTGAAAAACTTCCATTAAAAATTTTTATATTTAGATATTTAGATTGGATGTATCACAACTGAAAAACAGTAAAATTTTCCTATCTAGAAAGAATAAAACCAGGTATATAGCTCCCCTTGCTGAATCATTCATTAAAGGAGCATTGATTCTGGCCTGAGTATAGTCCTTACATTTTAATTCACCATCTCCCTAATCTAATTTCAAACAATTTTCAAATAAAAATATTACTTCTGTGTTGCACTTCTTTTTTTCCCACTCTTCCATTTCTCTTCAGCATACGTGAGTATCACTGACTGCCACTTCATCTACCAGAAAGATGCCCTGCAGGGACACAGGGATAAAAAAATATCCTATAAAGAAAGAAAGGTTGGAGAAAAATATACCTGAATCTTCCACAGGGAGGCAAGAGGTCCATGAGGGAAAAATATTGTTTGCAAAATACCAAATAATGATGATCAGAAGCACATAGCATTGATCATCATAAATAAATTTCATATTTAATGTCAATGACTGATGATCAAACAGGGAAAAGAAAACAAACAATACAAAAATAAAATCTCCTTTACATCAAATTATCTTTTTAAAACTATCTAAAAATTATTTTAGATTTTATTATTAGATTTGATGAAATTATTAGATTTGATGAAACAAAAGATTACTAAAGCTCCAGAAATGTTCAGATTCCTTAGACAAATACTTCCCACTTTATTATCATAAAAGTTTATCAGTTGGACATGAAAATTATAGGCTTTCAAATGTATTTAAGCAGACACATTTGGCATGAGCAGAGCCAAAAACTACCTAAGAGTACCTAAAAGTACCAAAAAGTGGGATCTATCCCTCCTAAGCAAAAGCAGTTGATGTGAATAAAACCAAACACTAAAAGTATGTTTTGATAACAGAATATATTTATATTTAGAAAGAATAAATGCATTTTAATTACTAACAAAATTTCTTCTTGGTGTACATAAATTGCTCCCTCATAAGTCAAATGATATACAGCTGACCCTTAAACAATACTGGTTTGAACTATACAGGTCCACTTACATACACAGATTTTTAAAAATAAATATATATAGTACTGAAAATGTATTTTCTCTGCCTTATTTTCTTTTCTTTAGCTTGCCTTATTATAAGAATAAAGAATACACATAATATGCAAAATATGTGCTAATCCACTGTTCATATTATCTAAGACTTCTAGTCAACAGTAGGCTATTAGTAGTTGAGTTTTAAGGGAGCCAAAAGTTATATCCAGATTTTCCACTGCATGAGGTCAGTACTCCTAACCCTTGAGTTGTTCAAGGGTCAACTGCAGTTACTTCTGAGTAGACAATCGTTTAATTGAAAAATCAAGATCCAGCCTAAATTATCTGAATTAGCTTTCTGCACGAATATAAATTAAATGCTTTCAGTTGTACTTCAATCTCCCAGATACATCTAAAACCTTCCAATTCAGTTTCCATTAAGACCACATCAGTTAACCAAATAGCAATCCAGCTCTGCATTTGCAATAGTTCGTCTTTCCACTTCAACTGTTAGAAAAAATACAAAGTGATATTTCATAAACAAATGTCTTTTACTAAATCTATTTATAAAGACATAGAATAGGCCCAGTAAGACATTTTAATAAAAAGAAATATTTTCTTTATATTTCACATCTGAAAGCTCTTTATCAGTCTGCTTCCTGATTATTTTGTGTAATAATTCAATCTTCAATTGTGCCTTCATTTTTGTCAATAATTATAAATACCTAAATTATAAAATATATAAAATCTTATAGAAAAGGAATTCCACAAATATGACTAGTATTTTGATAAGAATTCAAAGGTACTAGCCTTGATGAATGGCTGACCTTTAGATTATATTATAAACTAAACTATGCAGTTGTGAAAAATTTTATCATTTAACAGCTACCTAAAAAAATAGTTGCTATGTGACAGATCTTAATGATTTAGACATATTATGTTATATGCTTCATTTAATAAGAAAACATCCGCTACAAATAATTTTTATTTGGGGTGTGTGTGTGTGCGTGTGTGTGTTACAACTATTCCTCTTTGATCAGGGCATAGGTCTTGAGAACTTCCAAATATAAAGGGTTATAGTACTTACTGATATGTCCATAGATTCTAGGAAGGACTCTATGCCTAGGAAGTTCCGAGCATCACTAAAATGAGCAATAGTCTTCCCATTATTCTAGTTCTTGTTTTATAGTTTCATTTCCCAGCAACCAGGAGCAGCTCTCAAATCATTTCTGACTTGTACATGTTTCCCACCTGGGACAAAGACACTCCTTCACAGCACCATGACAACCACACCAGTGTCACAAGCACTTGGGTTCCTGCAGGAAAATGAAAATCCTGAAAGGAAGCTAGGAGATAAAGGCTTACTATTCCTTGCTCCCCACTGGTAGGAAGTAATTACAAAAATTACTTCAACACAAAGCTTCTGGTGAATGAGCAGTCTGTAATTTGAAGGGAGAAGCCTAAGGGCCTAGGGATTAAATAAAAAATATGAAAAGCTGAATGATGTCATACAAGTATAACCCTCCCCCACCACCAAGAAAAGAGACTACATAAAGCAAACTTTCTTAATGATGACAATGTAGACATTCTTAAGAGATGGTCAGTGGTATACTTTGGTTGTTTTTTTTTTTTATCTAAGTTTAGACTGATAATTGATTTAATGGTGGTGGTGAATTTTATGACCTTTTAATGGTTTACTAACCAAGTAAAAATTTAGAAACCATAAAATACAAAATAATTTTGTCCAAACTAAAGATGCCAGAAATGGGTGTGATTTTCATACTCCCAAAGCAGGAATCAGAAAAAGAAGTAAATTCAACTCTCCTTCCATAATGAAGTAGATAAGTTTCTTTATCATAAGCATGCCAGGTTTATGTTTGTTGTTTACAGAAAGAGGTAGTATTCTTTGCTAGGAACTGACAATACTATGTGTTATGAACACCTGACAGTTCTGCACTGGAAGAGATTATTTATACTATCAACTGTAAAACTGCTTTAGGTCTTATTTTTAAAACTAATATTAAAGTAAAGCACTGCATCTATGATTTTACAAGTTCAATATATTTTTCAACAGTTCTTCATATTTTTTTCACATCTCAAAAACAATACAACATATAATGTATTATCTCAACAAAAGTTCAAAGCTGTGACTTTTATTGTAAACCCAGATAAGTATTTTTAGAGAACAGGAATCAAAATAAATGTTTGCATTCACTCAAGAGGAACAGCTTAGGGTTTTTGAGTGTGGGTAAAGTATATTTTTGTTTTATTTTTAGTTCTTTTTTTTTTTGAGGACATAACATCCTCCTTCCCTAAAATTATGAGTAGCAAACATCTTTCCCAATTCTGTGCATTGTACACCTTCTGATTTTCAATGATACGCAGTTGAGAACGAGAGAGTAGAAGATAGGCAAAGACATTCCCAATGTCCATAAGCCAATAATTTTACCTGACTCCTAAGCTAACTTTTACGCATCCCTGCCATAACATGTATAGAAAGCCATTCATGCATTGACTTTGGGACCTTATAATGAAAATATTCTATGCATTTTTAAATTAACTCACTGTTCCAATGTATCTTCAAACTCATTATGTACAAATGTATACCCCACTTGTCATCCTTCATGAAGTGTATTTCTGTTTCTCATTTTAAATACCTGAATTCTAGAGAGAAGTATATAGTCTTCCAGATTAGAAGTCTGAGTTATCCTTGATAACTCTTTTTCTCTCCAACTCTAATATATACTCTGACATATAACCCCATCAATTTTATTTCAATCTCAATTCAATTTGGCTCCTTCTCTCTATCCCATTACTACTCACTTTGTTCAGGTCATAATTGGTTTAATTGAAACTACAGACTTCAAATGAATGGCAGCTCTGAGTACAAAGTGGACAAAGCAAAAAATGTGGCCAGGCAATTACTGTGACAACTAGCGAAATGCAGAATATTTATTTACCAGGGCCCTACTTATAAAAGTCTGTAGAGTCAAAATGCCTTGCTGAAATCCAAATTCCTCCTGGTGATTTGCTATCAGAGAAATTTATGAAGACCACAGCCCTCAAATGCATTTCTTTCTAAGTCTTATCTTACGTATTTCTTTCTCTTTGTAATACTCACTGAATAAAGACCTGAAGTGTCTCCTAAAACAACATTCTGAATTAATTTAGAAAAAGCACAATTTTTTATGATGCTATAGTTTTATTTATAAATCAATGCCTTTCTATTCCTAGATCTGTTCAATATTATATTTTAGAATTATGAACTAAGTTACAGAAATACAATAGATTCTCTATTAACCAGAACTCAAGCAACTAGTCAAAAACAAAAACAAAAATAAAAACAAAGAAATAATACTATATTTATCTGGCATGGGTTCCGGTTAACTGAGAGTGTACTCTATATTCTTACTTTTCAGTTGGAAAGTATTTAATCCATGAAACAGTTTAGCTGTCAGTCTTGTGACCAAGAAATTAAAAGAAGAATTTAAATGTTGCAGTACGGCACTTCAAGTTCTGAACCTGAATCTCTTTTTATCCTGGGAAAAGATTCACATTTCTAAAATATATGGGTACAATTTAAGACTCTCAAAAGGAGATAAAAATTGATATAATCAGTAACTTAGTTCCATCAGAACTTCATAAATAAAAAAATAAAAATTGTTAACCTCATACTAAGGTTTATCATGAAACATACTAAGAGAACTGAATGGTTCTATTTTGGTTCAAGTTTCAAGGTCATTGAGAGTTAACAAAGAAACCCCTTTTGCTTTCACCCATGACCACTGAGAACCTTTCCAAAATGTATTACTCTCACTGTGGCCTACTTCTACTGTAAGGCAATCTTCTATTCACAAGTGAAAAACTCAAAATAAACAATCTTCAGTTTCTACATTCTAATAATAACTCATTAGAAAATCTGGGTATGTTTATTTGGATGCTACTGAGATTGATATTATAAATAATTTTTAAAATTAGTATCTCAAACTACCTTAATTCCATTCAAGTCTTGTAATCTAATATACCATGACTACTAAATTATTTTCCAGAATCTAGCTTCTAAAAATACAGTAGGTATTAAACAAAATATTTCTCACAATTTTCTTATTTTAAGAAAAAAAATCTTTTCTTCTTCCCTATAAATATCAGGCTAATGAAAAGCACCAAGACTGATATCTATAGAAATAGATACCATCAGGGACTGAAATAGAACAATAGTGTACAGCTTGGTGAAACCATAGGTATGACATACGGAGCAAATGGGAAGACAGTCATAATAATTAATGTGGTTTCCAGGCTTCACATACAATTACATAACATGTGGACTATGCTTTTCTGAAAGACATTTAGCCATTGACTCAAGAGAGATATTAGATATTATTAATATACAACCACCAAAACTATAGAAAAAGCACTGTATCCTACTATCTATCCTTTGACATAACTAGTCTTCTAATTTAGAATAACATTTTTAAAACATGAAAATATGAATGAGAATTCATAGTAATGTATTCACATGAAGACAAGCGATGTCTAAATATTTAACTTTAACCAAACTCCTAACCTGTAAATCTTTGCACAAAATAATTAATGTTAATAACAATAACAACATCTAGCATTTGTTAAGCACCTATCATTGCTGAGGGCTACAGTCAGCAATTCACATATATCATTTCTAACACTTATTAAAATTGTGTTATGTATATTAACTCTAAACAGGTAAAGAAACTGAGGTTCAAAAAAGTATTAATCTAAGGTAAACAGAACAACAATGTTGTAGAGGTATTACTCATACCTGTCTATCTAACTACAATGTATCTTCTTTCTGATACAGCACAGTGACCATCTAGGACAGGCACCCACTTCCTAGTATGCATTTATTAATACAGACCTATTGTTTCAAATCAGAAAATTTTCAAAATTCAGGTCATATTCATTTCAAATTTATTTTAAATTATCCAGTCCATTATTACAGCATATTAAAGGAAGCTTGTGGCATCCAAAAATCAAACTAATAACTAGGTATCAACTCAACCTAGAAGATGGATAATTGCTAAATTAAGAAAATTATTTATAGCCTTAAATATCTATCCTTAGGAGAAATTTCCATTACCCTTAATTCAGAAAGTTGGTCTGGCAAAAGTAAATATTTATAGAGGTTCTGATCAAGATGGCAGAGTCAGTAAATGCTGTGCTTAACTTCTCTTACAACCACATCAAAATTACAACTAAACTACAAAACAACCATCACTGAGAATCACTTGAAGTCTAGCTTAACAGGTGGCTTCTTCTGTATGTCCTATAACTAAGGACATACAGAAGAAGCCACCTCAAGACTGGTAGGAGGGGTGGAGATCAGGAACAGGCTGGTCCCATGCCCACGAGTAGTGGGTAAAAATCAGCAGGGATAACTCAGCTTTGGAGTTCCGGCCTGTGGCGTGAAGGATCCCAGCTCAGGGTTCCAGTGCCAGGAAGAGAATTTCCCATAGCTTCTAGCTATGAAAACCAGTGGAGGAGATTGTGGCTGAGTGAGACGAGGGCTGCTGGAGTCCCATACATGCTTCTTCAAGGCCCATGCATGAACTTACTCACTGATAAACTCACCAATTCTGAGCTCCAGCTGTAGAGCCTCAGCTTGAAAGGTACCAAGGATATACAGGGAAGAAGTGAATCATCTGGCTTCAGGGTAAGGGCAGATGGGGCAGCTTTCTCACAGGCAGAAGTACTAGCAGAATCTATTATTTCTTTGTTGAACTTTCCCCCCTCCCAGCATGCAGACACAGGCAGCCACCATATCTGAGTCTCCATCAACCTGGCTAACACTGTTCACCCTATCTTGATGGTTCTGAGACCCCACTCCACCCAACCAAAATTGTGGACCCACCTGAGCTGCTTCCAGAGTCTTTTCCATACAAATACAGGCTCTCTTGGCTCACATTGCAGGCTTTCCTAAAACCAAAGATTCACAAAACCCAAACAAGCAGCATCTGGCTACAAAGTGCCCCATACCTCTTGCTAAGCAGCCCCAAGCCCAGCACCAGAGGCAGCAGGCCTCAGCTTAGTTTCTCCCAGAACCTCCAAGGGCAGGTACCAAAGCCCTGCTAAAGCAAATCCTGCTCTGCAGGGTCAGCCCCAGCACAACAGCTCCTTCACTATAGTCATGGATAGTCCTCACAATCAACAAACTGAGGATTAATCCCTCCCACTGATATGCAAACAGCAACCAAAGCTCAACTATAAGAAGAGGGCACACACAACCCATACAAGGGACACACCTGGAGCACCTGGCTAACATGAACAGAAAGACTGTGCCACTGGGTCCCACAGGATATCTACTACATAAGGTCACCCTACCAAGACTGGAAGACATAGCAGCCCTATCTAATACACAGAAACAAACAAAGGGAGTTAGCCAAAATGGAAAGACAAAGACACATGTCCCAAAGGATAGAAAAGAACAAAGCTCCAGAAGAATACAACAAAATGGAGATAAGCAATCTACCAGATGCAGAATTTAAAACACTGGTTATAAGGTTGCTCAGAGATCGCAGTGAGAATTTCAGTGAAGAGAGGAGAAACATAAAAATGGAGCTATAAATCATAAAAATGAACCAATCAAAAATGAAGACTACAGTAAGTGAAATGAAGAACACATTAGAGGGAACCAACAGTAGATCAGATGAAGCAGAGGACTGGATCATCAATTTAGAAGATAAGATAGCAGAAAACATCCAGAATAGCAAAAAGACAAAAGAATCCAAAAATGAGTATAGTTTAAGAGACCTCTGGGATAGCATCAAGCATACCAACATTTGCATCATAGGGTACCAGAAGGAGAAGAGAGAAAGGAAGGAATTGAAAACCTATTTGAACAAATAATGATGAAAAACTTCCCTAACCTGGTGAAGGAAATAGACATAGAAACCCAGGAAGTACAGAGTCCCTAACAAGATGAACTCAAAGAGGCTTACAGCAAGACACATCATAACTAAAATGCCAAAGGTTAAAGAAAAAAAAAAGCATATTATAGAAGTAGCAAGAGAAAAGCAGCTAGTTACCTACAAGGGAGCTCCCATATAATTATCAGTTCACTTTGCAACTTTGCAGAAACTTTGCAGGCTAGAAGGGATTGGCAGGAAATACTCAAAGTAATGAAAAGCAAGGACCTACAACACTACCCAGCAAGGCTATCATTTAGAATCAAAGAACAGATAAAAAGCTTCTCAAACAAGAAGCTAAAAGAGTTCACCACCATCTGATCAGTATTATAAGAAATGTTATAGAGACTTAAGATGTAAAAAAAAAGATTAAAAATATGAATAATAAAATGGTAATAACTAAATATTTATCAACTATTTTAAATATAAATGAATTAAATACTCCAATCAAAAGATAAGTGGCTGAATGGATAAAAAAATCAAGACTTTTACATATGCTGCCTACAAGAAACTTACTTTAGATTAAAAGACAAATGAAGACTGAAAGTAAAAGGATGGAAAAGATATTTCATGAAAATGGAAATAAAAACAAAAAGCTGGGGTAGCAATTCTCATGTCAGACAAAACAGACTTTAAAGCAAAGGCTAAGGAGCCAGTAATCCCACTTCTGAGTATTTATTCAAAGAAACTCAAAACACTACTTTGAAGGGACATATGTATCCATATGTTCATTACAGCATTATTTACAATAGCTAAGATATGGAGGCAACCTGGGTTTCCATCAATGAATGAATGGATAAAGAAGAGGTAATACATATATACAATGGAATTTTACTCAGTCATAAAAAAGAATGAAATCTTGCCATCTGCAACAACTTGGATGGACCTAGAGGATATGTGCTGAGTGGAGTAAGTTAGGCAAAGAAAGACAAATGTCACATTATTTCACTTATAGATAGACTATAGAGAACAGGATAAACAATCAGTCAAAACAGAAATAAGCTCATAGATACAGACAGAATTTTGAGGGTTACTGGATGGGGGTAGGTGAATAAGAAAAGGGGTTAACAGTCACAAATTTGTAGTTACAAAAACAGTCATGGTGATGTAAAGCATAGCATAGAGATATAGTCAGTAGTATTGTAATAATTATGCATGATGTCAGATGGGTACTGAATTTATCAGGGTGATAACTTTTTTAAGTTGTATAAATTTCTAATAACTATTGTACACCTGAAACTAATATGCTATTGTATGTCAAATGTAATGGAAATTTTAAAAAATATTTTAAAAAGTAAACATTTATACTTTTTTGAGATTTGGCAAAAGTAAATATTTGTTAGTTTTTAAGATTTGGTTTAAAAAAAATAGATTCCCAAATTTCCTTTCTTCTCCATAAAGAAAACTATACTCAATTTATGACTATTTCTTTAATGCCAACTTCCTTTCCGATTTCATTAAAACAAACAAAAATAGGAAAGCAAAATTCAGGTGCCACATTTACTTGACTTTAGTGGTCCTGCCTACTTTGAAATAAAATTCAGCAGCAGCATTCAAGTCATTGTCTCCTCCACATGGGAAAAAATCTTGCAAAACAGAACTTCAAGTCAAATAGCATGCTTATTCTCATATGTACCTATCATACTGGTCTTAAAACAAAACACAACTCTTTGTCATGTATATTTTTAAATCTTTTTAAATAATATTAATAATGCATAATTTAGATACTTCTGGCAAGTACAAATATATTCAAATTTTAACCTAAGAGAAATAATGTAAAACTTTTAAACAAATTACAACAACAAACATGAGGGACACAATGAGGCACTGGAATAAGGTAATATCCGTAACTCCTCTAGGCATTTAAAACACAGGAAAGCCACATTTCATGATTTATAAATACAAACCTCTTTTGCTCCCTCACATTGTACAAGAGCACATGACAATCATACTCCCTTAATTGGTAAGAGAATTTTTTTCATATCTTAAAATTAAAGTTAATTATTAAGCTTTGTCAAAGATGCCTACCTCTGTAGTGGAAGTCTTTGGACATGTCTATGGGAGCCCGTTCTACTGCTGATCTCTTGTAGACAACATGGATCCTTCCTTTTTCTTCCTCCATCTGCTTACCTCTTTCCAAGGGTTCAATGAAATACTCATCATTATCACTTTTTATCATTCCAGCCTAGAGAAAGCATAAAATGTGTTAATTTTTCAAAGAAAAACCTATCATCTTTACTTCACAAGTAACTTTTCAAATGGAAAGGATGTACTATATAAAAACTAATCCAGGGGTGGGAGAGGAGGTGGGGGAAGCTAAATATAAGGTGATGGAAAGAGAAGTCACATTAGGTGGTGAACTTATTATACAACAAGCTGACAATGCACTGTAGAATTATATGCCTGAAACCTATGTAATTCTTGCTAACAAATGTCACCCCAATTAGTCTAACAATAAAAATAAATTAAATAAATAAAATAATCCTTTTTCTTTCCATTTTTGCTATAAATTTAAAATGGTGAAGGTATTATGAAATATCATTATTCACATAAGGTATAAATTTATACATAATAGAAATTTAAAAATCATGCTAGTTAGAATGAGAACTTCATATAGTGTAAGAATAAGAAAATCATACAATGTATACATTTCATCAGACTACAAAACTAATGCACTTATATATTCTATTTGGCATTTTATCTCTAAAAGAAATCTTATGGAGCACATAAACTCAAGAAACATTTCTAATTTCCCTACAAACTCATTGGGTAGCTTCTGTCCATGTATGTTACATCTTTTTAACTCATTTACACCTCCTTCCATACCACTTCTCTGGTATGAGAGGAATAAGTCCCATAGTGTACTCAGTACATAAAGTTATTTCTGTCTTTAAGCCTTTTTAAGCTTCACTGGAAACTGACTTTCCAACATTTATTAATTTGAAGAACTCATTAATATTTGTCTTATTTTAATCTAAGCTTTATGAATATATATATTTTTCCCTCCTCAAGTTTCATTGTTTCACACTGAAAAGATTATTCTTATATTTAATTCCTTCTACCTCTCTACTTAGTGTCTCTGTTTCATCATTTGTTTATTTAGAAAATACCAGGACTATATTCAGTACTATAGCTAAAGAAAAGTAACAGTATTGTCTGAAATTTGTTCTTCCGTATCAAGTCTATAGTCAGATAGTTACAGTTCATATCTCTGCTTTAAAGGCCACACGTTAATATGCAGTATTAATTTAAATTTCAGTATATTTATTTGAAAAGAGAGTTGAAGAAATAATGTGTGAGGAAATTGTAATTATTTCAAAAATACATATCAGATCTAGAGGTAAGTCATATTTTTTCTAAGGCCCTTAAATTATTTTATATTTTCACAAGTCACTGCCTTTCATGGAATGTGACTGGTGAGGAGGGGTTCTCATTTCCTCTAATTCACCTTGGTCTAATGTCTACCACTCTGATGTTAAGCAACACCTTACCAAATAGCATTTGTTTTCAGTAAATATGCCTCTGACAGTAGCTTTTCTATAGCATTCAAATCTGTCCCCTCCTTTTGTTCTGATTTCCACCACCAGGAATTCTATACCAGGGCTGGGCAAAATGTAGACCACAATCCACCAGTGGACCACCAAGCAAGTCTGGGGTGTTCACCTGAATGTTTTAAAAAGTGTCATAGCAAGCACCACCTTACATCGGGACCTAGCAGCTAGGCACCTAAACATAAAAGAAACACATTTTTCACATGCACGTGTATAGCTAGCTGCTAGAGGCAAGAATCGGTACTTCACAATCGAGGTGGCTGCATGTTCACAAGCAAACAAAAATAAATAGCTAGTGGACTACAACCCTTAGAGAAAATTAGAAGTAGCCCTTGCCCTGACAAAGTCTGCCCAGGCCTGGTCTATCCTCTCTTTCCCCAGTGTAAGCCTTACAGGGAATTCTTAGCAGCTATGGGTCTCCATATGCTACTTCTACACCCACCTAGGTGCTGTGAACATACAAACAGTCCTTGAATCTATGGGACCATGTCTTACAAGAAAACATCACTAGAGCCCTTACCTTCTTAAAGAAACTTCTGGCCTACACTAAAAAGATCATTGAGCTAGTGGGCATTCAATAGTAATGGTGATCTTCCAATATTTGGTATTGTTTCCTCATCTGGTCAATTACTTTATCCCTCCTCCTGTACAGTGAAATACAGTGTTTTCACAAGTGGCCTGGCATCTTTACTCTTCAGAGTTGCTTCTACTATCAATGGATTCATCTCCTCTACAAATATAATTTCCAACATTGTTCTCTTGCTTTTCAATTGTCATTTTTATCTTACACACTGATATTATTTTCTCACATCTCTTCTTATCAGCAATTTCAACATCACTGCTTTTGCCCTTCTCAGACATGGATGGGTTGATAATGCTCATAAAACACATCCAATCTAAGCACAAACACAGTAAACATGTAACAAGTTCACAAACAGACCATATCCAAGGCTGCAATGCCTAGTCTCATTGCTAACACCATCTTTTGGTAGCTGGCGGTGTTTCCTGGCTTTATCCTGGAAACACAGGTCTGCTGATATATATTTACTTTTATAAGTTGAAGTTCATCAGCATGGGGGCTTCATTATTCCTCTTTATTCCAGTCTTTGCTATGCCTCAAATATATTCAGTCACTATGTTCTCTGAAGTCTCTTAAATTCTTCTCCCATCCTTCTATTTCCATTGCTACTTCCTTAGTGACAGACCTCACCATTGCTCTTTTGAATTACAAAAACTGCCTCAGATCTTGAGACTTTCCATAGATCATAATGATTCTCCCAGATGAGCGCCTAACTCCGGCTGGAAACAGTGGTCACAGAATCAGCAACTCTGAGCAATGAGCAACGGCTACTGGGAACTCTTGAAAGTGATATGGAAGGCATTGAGGAACTGCCCACATGCTTTTAA
This sequence comes from Lyroderma lyra, assembly GCA_004026885.1. NCBI lineage: Eukaryota > Metazoa > Chordata > Mammalia > Chiroptera > Megadermatidae > Lyroderma > Lyroderma lyra. Next base: position 28,783 of record PVJL010008196.1, on the reverse strand, counting down.
AAGATATTTCTATACACCTTCAATTACAAACATTTAAATCCTAGGTCCCACGGTGTTATTTTCCCAATGAGACCATAAGTTAAACAAAATTTAACACAGCTTAGAAGGCAATAAAAATTTAAGCCGAGTTGAGGCAATATCATTAGCAAGGCAAGAAGTGGGTCATGAGACCTCTGATAACTTCATGGACAGGAAATTTGAGAGCCTTCACTTTTTAATGCATTAATTTAAATAAAGTTAATGAAAAAGGTACTTTATATAAACTAGACACCATGATAAATATAAATTTCTCAAAAGCATGGTTTGTTTTGCCCTCCAGTAGAGGGCAATTTAGTCAAATAAATAAAATCTATGCCTCTTCAATGAGGTACGCTAGGAAAGTTTAGAAAGTGAGTGATATAGTAGCTGAAAGTCAAATCAAGTGAGATTTCTGCCACTATAATCTCACTACACAAAGTAAACTATCAGTAGGAGTTGTTGGTTCAACATGCAAAATTATCTGAAATTAATTTCAATTGAAATCTCTCTAGTCCCTATCATAATGGGAGTTCACTTGGGGCATGCTATTGTCCCCTCTGCCTCAAAATTTTCACACAGCACAGCAAACAAAACTGTTCTATCAAATTATCATACTAATTTAGAGAAACTAGAACATGGTAACAAATGGAGTGGACATAAAACGGCTCAAACATCCTCTCTTGTTCATATAAAATTTTAGGACATTTTGTACATTAGCTGGGAGGGGGTTCCATTCCACAGAGCCAAGCAGGTGTCCAGATGGATGGTGCTCTGCCATTTCAATTCAGGCTCCCAAGTTTGCCCAGTTACAGAGGGAAACAACAGGAGGAAGCCCACATGGGAGGTTTTTTTATGAGCTAGCCCTAGTCTGGTATTCACCACTACCACTTGCTTCCATGGGTAGGATACACAGCCAACTGCAAAGAGAGCCAGGAAATGGAATCTGGCTGTGTGCCTAAGTGAGAAAGACAAATGGATTTTGTTGAACAGATGGCAGTCTCCACCTCAAACCAAATCATGACACTCCTTTGTCTAAAACACTTCAGTTGCTTCAACACCTGCATCATTCAGCCTTGCCTATCAACCTTAAGCAGGATCACTCTCACCCAACTCACTATGTCCTAGCCTTAGGGGCCTCTGTTCAGTTTTGGTTTTCTTTTGATGCTTCCAAGCTCTTTATAGCATCAGGCCTTTGAAATGCTACTAGTTCTGCCTGGAAGTCCCTTATCCCATCACACCACACTTCCCTTAACTAGCTCCCTACCCTCACCCCACCCACCAGGTCTCAGCTTAAATGTCACTTCCTTAGAAATGATTTTCTGACTTGTCATCCCACATAGATTAGATGTTCCAACGTACAATAGGGCACATCTCAGCCAATAATTCCAAGTCAGAGCAATGCATTCTTTTCTCTCAGGGCCCTTAACACAAATTCCAGGTTGTTTTACCTGAAAATGATATATATTATTCTCTGTCTGTCCATGGCATTGTCCATGGAACTGAGGCAGACTTGTCTATCTTAACTCACCTTTGTCTCCTTAAGTACCAGCATAATTGGTGGCACAAAATATGTCTTCAGTACATTTTTTATTAAAAACTCCATGAATAAGTAGAATATGAAGGCTGTCTGAAAAAAAATCCAGCCATAAATGCCTCTATTTTTCACATTACATGGCTGGATACTTTCCAGACCTCATAAGTGAGGGGATAAAGAATTTTTAGAGACTTGGAGTGGTTAAGAAAAGGCGGAAGGATTGCTATGCTGTTGGTGGAACAAATGACATGAGAAGTGAGACAGTTGCAGCTTGAGCAAAGAATCTCAAGTGCAAAAGCCCAAGACATGTTTAAGGAGTGAGTATCTATTCACTCAGAGAAGAATCTGTGCTGGGCAATTCTGGGAGACAAAGGTATGGAAGACCTAAACCTACTATACAGGAAATTCCTAAAATCTCAACTCCAGACCATGGCCTACAAGGCACTACATGGCCTGGCATGTCTATTTTTCTGGCTTCTCCTACTGCTTTATACCTTGCTGTCTCTATTCCAGCCACATGAGCCCTTGTCCCACTGGTACTACCCCCACCTATATAAATTGGCTTCCCCCTCACTCTCTCTTCCAACCTTTTCTTTTTCCTTCAAGGAATCACCTAGGTGATTATCTGACCCCTTTTGGAACATAAGCTTTGCCAAACATAGACTTTGCTATATCACTGCTGTATCTCACAGCCCAGAGCAATGTCTTGTTCAAAGTCAGTACCTAATATTTGAGGGAGGGTAGGAGAAGAAAGTAATGTAAGATATAGAATGAGACAGACAAATACCATATGATCTCACTTGTATGTGGAATCTGAAGAACAGAATAAATAAACAATCAAAATAGAAAAAAAATACTCATGGATATGGACAATAGTTTTTAGTGTTTACCGGAGGGAAATGGGGGAGGGGGGTGTGAAAGGAAGGAGGACTCAAATATATGGTGATGGAAGGAGAACTGACTCTGGGTGGTGAGCACATAATGCAACATATAATGTAGAACTATACACCTGTATAGTTTTTTATTAACCAACCTCACCTCAATAAATTTAATTTTAAAAAAAGAAAAGAAATAGAAAAGTGAAAATAAAACATCTTAGAAGGAAAGTGAAAAGAAATGTCAAGAGCAATTGGAAGAAAAGACTAGAGTGTACTAGGCATCTAAGTAGGGGAGCTTTATCAAAGTAAAAGTAACTACAATGAAGAAGACACAAAGAAGGAAGACCGAGAAGTAAATTAGACAGACAAAAATGTCTAAATTAGAGTACTAGGGGCTGAAGAAAAATGACAAAGTGTAATGGAAAGAGTAGGCAGTAAAAACACATATATTTCAGACCCTAAACTATATGGAACCAATAGTTAGATACTTCTGCTGCTCTTGCCACCACAATATTGACTTTCTGCCCTCAGTAGCTACCAAAAATGGAGTGATCATTTTAAAAGTACCTGTGTTTTTAGACAAAACTGTTAATGCATACTTAGTAGGAGGAAAAAAATCATCAACCCTAATAATTAAGTATTGAAGTCTCCTTTATCCACTCAGGTAGCATTTAGGTATTCATTCATTCAATAAATATTTTTAGAAGCACAAAAACCATACATTGTCATACTCTAATATTAAATAATTTACTCTCCTGCTCTCAGGTTCCCATAGTTTCATTTCATAGGATATATTTAGTACATATGATGATGGAGTGACGTGATGGGATAAAACCCAAGGCATAAAAAATAAAACTCTCTCAGACCATGATACTCTAAGTACTAGTATCATTTATAATGCTACAATAAATTTACAACTAAATTTTAACTTAGAAAGTTTTAGAAATGTCAAACATAAGATTACATATGATCCTAAGAGATTCTGTTTAAACAAATACAATCACTTTTATCCACCTTTAATGTTACATAATATGATACTGAGATAAAATTTCATGAATCTTCCTTTATGACACAAAGCCCCCACATTTACCATTCTAAAATCCCATGCACCAAACAAAATTTTTAATGTATTTTTCAAACTATTTTCCAAAATTTTAACAGATTTTTTTAAATATTTATGTTTAGTACAGCATTAATCGTATTATATTAAATAAATTTTATTATGTTTTAATTAAATCTTCACATAGGGTGTCAGGGCAAGATGGAGACTGGGGAGGAGTTCCCTAAAGCCTCTCCCACAAAACACAATTGAACAGCTGTTCAGGAGCCACAAAAGAGGACCCTGAGTGACACAACAACAGCTGAGAAATCCACATGCCATAAGAAAACACCTAAAGGTTGGAGAGAAGGGGGCGAGAGGGAGTGAGGGGAAGGAGCAGAGATGGATTGCGACAGGACCTCATCACTGCTGACTATCCAGGAGCAGCACAGTGCACTGGAGGGTGAAGGCTAAGAGCCAACAAAAGTGAAAGCCAGCCAAAGTGGCAGAATGGTGGGAGACTGTGGAGTAGCTGGGCCTTAAAGCAGCATGTTGGGGACGGAGTTTGGGGAACAGCCTCTGAAGCTCTTGAGTAGCAAGAAGCCTGAGAGAGGACTGTGAATAGCCGCAGGCCGAGGTGGGGCACCAGAGACAGCACCTCAACTGCCGGCACCCTCATGGCCCAAAGCACGCATGTGCACAGCTCTGACACAGGGCCACGGTTCCTGGCCCACAGTGGAAATGAGCCAGCTGCCTTCGTGTGACCCATGACATCAGGCCCATGACTTTGGACTTGTGGCTCACGAGCACCTGGTGCTCACATGTGGTGCAAGCCTGCAGACTCTGTCCCAAACACCTGGTAGCTGGAACAGACCTAGGAAGGCAGATTTGATAGCATTCGCCCCAGCCAGCAAGAGCAGCCTTGGCCTGAATCTCCCAGTTTTCCAAGCTTAAAGCAGGAGGTACAGCTGCCCCAGCATGCTTTTTGTTAGCCTCTCCCCTCTACTGTAGCCTCTTCAATGAACTGCAGGAATTGGAGGGATGCTGGATAGACAGATAGACGTGCACCACCTCCAAATGTGGCTGGAGACCAGAGATAATGCCTAAACATCACCCATCTCTCCCAAAACTTTGCCCCCAGTGCCACCTAGTATCTACCCTACAGCAAGACACCACAAAAGTATTAATCAGGACTCCTGGACTCTGCTGAACATAACACCCTCATACACAAGAAGAAGAACCCAGCAGACACTATGAATACCTTAGGATCTAAAACTGCTCAGAAAGAACATGAAAAATATCTAGAAAAGAGCCTCATATACCTAGAATTTTCTGAACTAAGTGACAGAGAATTTAAAGTAGCCATTCTAAAGGCTCTGAGAGAAATGCAAACATACTGGCAGAACACAATAGCTGAGATGAATTACCTAAGAAAGGAAATTCGTGAACAAAAGGAAAAATTTCAAAAAGAAATTCAAAGCATAAGGAAGATCAAGGTGGGAATTCAAGAGATAAATAATACAATAAAAGAAGTGAGAAATGAAATAATTGCCATAGGAAACAGGGCCAACCAGATGGAGGAAAGAATTAGTGATATCAAAGATCAGAACATGGAAACATCTCAGAAAGAGAAAGATAGGGAATATAGAACTAAAAGGATTGAAAGAACTGTGCAAGAACTATCAGACTCATGAGACAAAACAACATAAGGATAAAGGGATTAGAAGAAGCAGAGCACTCTACAGAGAACATAAACAAACAGTAGAGAAAACTTTCCAACCTATGAATAGATCTGGAACTCCAAATTCAAGAAGAAAACAGTTCCCTTAGATACTTGGACCTTAGCAGATCTTCTCCAAGACACATGGTACTAAAGATGTCAAAAACTAAAGAAGACAATTCTCAAGGCAGCCAGAAAGAAAAGAATTATAACCTTTAGAGGAAAACCCATCAGGCTGGCATGAGACATTGCAGCAGAAATTCTACAAGCCAGGAGGGAGTGCAATCAAATACTCAAAACTTTAAAAGAGAAAAACTTCCAGCCAAGAATGAATTATTCAGCAAAATTATCTTTCAGATATGAATGTGGAATAAAGACGTTCTCAGACACACAGAAGCTGAAGGAAATTGCCAACACAAGGCCGGCACTACAAGAAATATTGAAGGAGTCTCTTCGACCTAAAATAAAACATCAGGACAAGTGCAAAAGAGTTGGGGAAACAAGAAAGAACCAAAAACAAAACAATAACCAAAAACTAATGAGCAGAGAAAATCTTCACATATCGATCATCACTCTAAATGTTAATGAACTGAACTTACCAATAAAAAGACACAGAGAAGCAGATTGGATTAAAAAACAAAACCTATCTATATGCTGTCTCAAAGAGACACCACTCAGTCATAAGAACAAACGCAGACTCAGAGTGAAAGGATGGGAAACAATACTCCTAGCAAATGGTAACCAGAGAAAAGCAGGAGTTGCGATACTGAGATCTGATAAAATAAACATCAAGTTAAAAAAGACAGCAAGAGATAAAAATGGACATTACATAATGATAAAGGGCACAATACAACAACAAGAAGATTTGACACTAATTAATACATATGCTCTCAACCAGGAAGCACCAAAATAAACAAAGCAACTACTAACAGATCTGAAAGGAGAAACTGACAAAAGCACAATCATTGTGGGAGACTTAAACACTCCACTGAGAGTCATGGAGAGATCCTCCAAACAAAAAATAAATAACAAAATATCAGCTCTAAATGACACATTACAGCAATTGGACAAAATTGTCATTTACAGGACACTTCATCCAGCAAAAGGAGACTATAACTTCTTTTCTAGTGCACATAGAACATTTTCAAGGACAGATCACATGCTGGGACACAAAAGTAGCCTCAGCAAATCTGAGAAGATTGAAATCATACCAAGTATATTCTTAGACCACAAAGCTTTGAAATTGGAGATCAACTGTAAAAGGAAAGCAGAAAAAAAAACACATACATGGAGATTAAACATCTTATTAAAAAATGACTGGATAAAAGAACAAATAAAAGAAAAGATTAAAAAATATATAGAAACTAATGACAACAAAAATACAACATATCAGAATTATTGGGACACAGTGAAAGCAGTAATAAGAGGGAAATTTATATCATTACAGGCCTATCTTAAGAAACAAGAAAAATTACAAGTTAACACCTTGGCATCTTATCTTAATGAATGAGAAGAATAAGAGCACACAAAACCCAGAGTCAGGAGAAGGAAAGAAATAGTAAAAATTAAAGCAAGCTAAACCAATTAGAGAACAGAAGGACAATAGAAAAAATTAATACTACAAAGATCTGGTTCTTTGAAAAGTCAACAAAATTGACAAAACCCTGGCTAGACTAATCAAAAGATAAAAGGAAAAAAACACAAATATCCAAAATTAGAAATGAAAGGGGAGAAATTACCACTGATACCACAAAAATACAAAGGATTATAAGAAAATATTATGAAGGACTTTATGCCACTAAATTTAACAACCTACAGGAAATGGACAAGTTTCTAGAAATTTATAGCCTACCTAGACTGAACCAAAAAGAACGAAATAATCTAAATAGACCAATCAATAGCAAAGAGATGGAAATGACTATCCACAATTTTTTAAAGGCAAAAGCCCTGGACCAGATGGTTTCACCAACGAGTTCTACCAAGCATTCAAAGAAGAATTAACGCCTATCCAAACTCTTCCAGAAAATTGAAGAGGAAGCCGTACTTCCTCTCATTCTAGGAGGCCAAAATTACCCTAATACCAAAGCCCAGTAAAGACAACACAAAAAAAGAAAACTATACACCAATATCTCTGATGAACACAGATGCAAAAATCCTAAACAAAATATGAGCAAATAGAATACAACAATGCATCAAAAAGATTATACATCATGATCAAGTGGGATTCATCCTGGGAGCACAAGTATTGTTCAACATATGAAAGAAAACAAATCAATGTGATCCAGCACATAAACAAAATAAAAGATAAAGACCATATGGTCATATCAATTGATGCAGAAAAAGCTTTCAACAAGATACAACATCCATTTATGATCAAAACACTAAAGAAAATAGGTATAGAAGAAAAGTGTCTCAACATAATAAAGGCCATATATGACAAACCCTCAGCTAACATCATATTTAATGGGGAAAAGTTGAAGCCTATTCCCCTAAAATCAGGAACAAGACAGGGATGCCCCCTACCACCACCAGTATTCAACACAGTATTAGAAGTTCTAGCCACAGCCATTAGGCAAGAGAAAGGAATAAAAGGTATCCAAATTAGAAGAGAAAAGGTCAAAGGGTGACTATTTGCTGATGACATGATCCTTTACATAGAAAATTCCAAAGATTCCACCAGGAAACTATTAGAAGCAATAAATTAATACAGTAAAGTTGCAGGATACAAAATCAATGTACAAAAATCAACAGTATTCTTATATACAAACAATGAATCCTCAGAAAAAGAAATGAGGGAGACAATTCCTGTTGCTATCAAAACAAAATAAAAAAAAAATAAAATACCTGGGAATTAACTTAACAAAGAACATGACAGACTTATACAGAGAAAACTATAAGACACTTTTGAAAGAAATTGAAGCAGACACAAAGAAATGGAAAAATATCCCTTGTTCATGGATAGGAAGACTTAACATTGTTAAAATGGCCATGTTGCCCAAAGCAATCTACAGATTTAATACAATACCCATCAAAATCCCACAATCATACTTTTGTGAAATAGATAAAAGAATTATCAGATTTATATGGAATCATAAAAGATGTTGAATTACCAAAGCAATACTACATAAAAAGAATAAGGCTGCTGGTATTACACACCCTGACTTCCATTTATTTTACAAAGCATTAATAATCAAAACAGCTTAGTATTGGCAGGAAAACAGAAACATAGATCAATGAAACAGAACTGAAAACCCAGAAATAAATCCACAAATTTGTGGACAAATAATTTTTGATAAAGGAGCAAAAAATATGAAATGGGTTAAAGACAGCATCTTCAGTAGGTGGTGCTGGGAAAACTGGAAAAACATATGCAAAAGAATGAACCTCAGCTATGAACTCTCACCATATACAAAAGTTAACTCAAAATAGATTGAAGACCTTCATATAAGACATGAAACAATAAACTGTATAGAAGAAAACATAGGTACTAAACTTATAGACCTAAGGCTCAAGCAAGTTTTCATGAACCTGACCTCAAAGGCAAGGGAAGTAAAAGCGAAAATAAATGAATTAAATTTTATCAAACTAAAAAGCTTCTGCACAGCAAAAGAAACCATCAACAAAGCAAAGAGACAGTCAACTGAATGGGAGAAAATACTTGCAAACTGCATCTGATAAGGGTCTAATATCTAAAATATATAAAAAACTAATATGACTTAACAACAAAAAAACAAACAACCCAATTAAAAAGTGGGCAGAAAAACTAAACCGACACTTCCTCCACGAAGAAATACAAATGGCCAACAGACATATGAAAAAATGATCGTCCTCATTAGCTATGAGGGAAATGCAAATCAAAACCACATTGAGATACCACCTCACACCTGTTAGAATGGCTATTATCAACAAGACAAGGAATAACAAGTGCTGGAGAGGATGTGGAGAAAAAGGAACTGTCACACTTTGCTGGTGGGAGTGAAATCTCTACAATCAGTATGGAAGATGGTGTGGAGGCCCCTCAGAAAATTGGGAATGGAGTTACCATATGACCCAGCAATCCCCCTCCTAGGGATCTACCCAAAAAACTTGAAAACCTTAGTCTGCAAAAACTTATGTATCCCAATGTTCATTTCAGCACTGTTCACAGTGGTGAAAACATGGAAACAATCAAAGTGCCCTCCAACAGATGACTAGATAAAGAAACTTTCATACATATACACAATGGAATATTACTCAGCTATAAGAAGAGATGAAATATTGCCATTTACAACAAAATGAATGGACCTGGAGATCATCATGCTAAGCGAAATAAGCCAGATAGAAAAAACAGAAACTGTATGACTTCACTCATATGCAGAATATAAAACTGAAAGCAACAAAGAAAAAATGAACAAACAAAAAACCCACGGACACAATCAATAGTTTAATGTTTATTTGGGGACAAGTGGGGAGGGAAGGGGAGAAGGGGGAGGGGGTGGGAGAGGAGGGATTGGGAGCTAAATATATGGTGATGGAAAGAGAACTCACATTAGGTGGTGAACTTATTATACAAGTTGACAATGCACTGTAGAATTGTATACCTGGAACCTATGTTATTCTTGCTAACAAATGTCACCCAAATAAGTTTAACAATAAAAGTCTTCACATAGGCCCTTTAACAGTGTTTCAGAGAGGATATCTATAAAACAATGATCTATACTAAAAATCCAGCCGCATAATTCCCCTTTCATCTGGTCAACTCTTCCAGCTACCTCACTCAACTCAAACACTGCCAAATAGCCTAAGAGTATGGAAACAGCTATCATAAAGGCCATACTCCTTACTCACTGGGAGGGGTCTTCAGAGCCACATTTGACACCCAATTCTATAAACCAGGTTAGATGGTTTCCAAATCCCCATTAGTGGGTAAATGGCAAAGAAGAGTTAGTGGTGTGGGATAGAGAAAGTTTTAGATGAAATGATGTCTATGAATGTCCTTCATAAATTTTAAAGCCCTACAACAAATATAAAACTCTTGCCTTTATAGGCTGCTAATAAAAAACACCAGTCACTAAGAAAAGACTAAATTGTGTTTAACTTGGTTTAAAATTAAAATCAGTGAAAAGTCATTTTAAAAACAGTTCCAATAAGAATTATAAAAGGTTTTTTTTAAATTCTGTGCCATATATTCTAAAACAACTTATGCTATGGAAACATTCCATTTTTAATTGTGACACCTGAATGTTGTTTTACTGCAGTGATTCTCAAACCTATTAAGGAAGGACAGTATAACTGAGTAGCTTTTTTGGCAATGGCAGGAAATATGTGCCCAATAACATAATATATAACAAACTGAAGCTAACTAAATATTCATTATTTTGTGCTAAATTGGTTACAATCTTAACATAACATGGAAAAGCAGTAGTAAGTTTTAAAAGTCTAGTTTAAGTTTTAATTAAACTAGTTTTAATTAAGCTTAGATTAGTGTTAAATGTCTAGAAGAGATACTAGAAAAATTTTATATTAATGTTGAGTTAGAGAGAGAATAAATGGAAATATAGTATTTAGGAAACACTATTCACTGTACTTTAATGGCACAACAACTCCATCTAGCTCACTAAGTTTCCACGAAAATACATTTTGAACATCATCATTTTACTATGTTGCTCCCTCCAATATTTATTCTATCAACAGAATAAAACTGAACATATTGCCTGGTTCCATTTTATTATTAAAATGAACAGATGTTATTACCTGCCAAAGACTTCCAAACCTTTCCTGAATTTCAGGAAGTATTGTACCAGGCTATGGGCAAAAATTCATACAGAGTAGTCAGTGGGGAAACCAAGATAGTTCAGAAGGGCTGGGAAATAGAGAGAGGACAACAGATTCAAATCTGTATGTGTTGATTTACAGCCAAGACAGCAGAGTAGGTAAATGCTGGGCAGGCCTCCTCTCATGACCATGTCAAGATTATAGTCAAACTACTGGACAACCATCACTGAGAATCACCTGAAGTCCAGCTGAACCAAAGTCCTACAACTAAGGACACACAGAAGAAGCCACAGCAAGATTGGAAGGAGGGGCACACCTCTGAACAAAATGGTCCTACACCCGCATGTGACCATTAAAAACTGGAAGGGATATCTTAGTGGAGGTTCCCCCTGGAAGAACAAGGAGTTCCAGCCCTACACCAGGCTCCTATGCTCAGAATTCCAGTGCCTAGAAGAGGAAGAAAAGTCCTCAAAACTTCTGGCTGTAAAAAAACCGTGAAGATTGTGGCTGGGTGAGAAAGAGGGCAACTGGAGTCCCAGGTGTTCTTCTTAAAGGACCCGTGCATAGATTCATTAGCTGACACTCACTCACTCTGAGCTCCAGAGCTTGGCAGCAGCTCAAAATGTACCAGGGACATACAGGTAGGAAATGAATTGTCTGGCTTCAGGTTGAGGACTAGAGGGGCAGCTTTCTCCCATACCAAAGTGTTGACATTGTTGCACACTGCAACTACCCAGTGTGCAAACTCAGGAGGCTACCATATCTGAGTCTTCATCAACCTAGCTAACACTTTTGACCCACCCTGGTGATTCTCTGAGACCTCGCCCCATCCAAATTGCAGACCTAACCAAGACCTTTCCCGTGGTTTTTCCATACAAATGGCTTGTCTTGGTTCACACTGCAGATTTTCCTAAAATCTCTGAAAAGTTCAGAAAACCCAAATAAACAGCATTTGGCTTCAGCATGTCTCTAACCTCTTACTGAGTTGCCCCAAGCCTGGTACTAGCAGAAGCTGGCCTTGGTGCACAGCTTGACCTCTTAAGGCAACTCCAAGCCCAGCACGGGTAGCAGCCATCCGCAGATTGTTTTGTGACTCATGCCAGGTGGCCCCAAGCAAGGCAAAGGTTGCAGCTGAATATGGCCTGTGGAAGAGCCCCTCCCAGGAGTACCACCCAGCTGCATCCAAGGACAACACACCCAAAGAGTAAACTGGGCAGGAACCAGAGCCCTGCTTAAGTGAATCCTATTCTGTAGGGTTAACCAACCCCTGCACAACAGCTCCTCCACTGTAGTCAGGGCCAGTCCTCACAATCAATCAACTAGAGGATCAATCCCTCCCAACTGACATGCAAACAATATCCAAGGCTCAGCTACAACAGTAGACAACACAAAACCCACCTATTAGACACACCTGGAGAACCTGGCTCAGGTGACCATGAAGATTGTGTACCTAGGCTCAATAGGACGTATACTACATAAGGCCACTTTATTAAGATTGGGAGACACAGCAGCCCTACAAATACATAGAAACTAACACAGGGAGGCAACCAAAATGGGGAGATAAGGAAACATGTCTCAAACAAAAGAAGAGAACAAAGCTCCAGAAAAAGAACTAAACAAAATGAAGACAAGTCACCTACCAGATAGAGTTCAAAACACTGGTTATATGGATGCTCAGTGAACTACAACAAAGAGACAGAAAACATAAAAAAGAACCAGTCAGAAATAGGGAATATAATATCTGCAATAAAGACTGTATTAGAGAGAATCAAAAGTAGATCAGATGAAGCAGAGAAATGAATCAGCAATTTAGAAGTTAAGGTAGTAGAAAACACCCAATCAGAACAGCAAAAAGAAAAAAGAATCTGAAAGAAATGAGAATAGTTTAAGGGGCCTCTAGAAAAACATCAAGCATACCAACATTTACATCATTAGGTATATCAGAAATAGAAGAAAGAGAAAGAAATTAAAAACTTTTCTGAAGAAACAATGATGGAAAACTTCCCTAACTTAGTGAAGGAAATAGATATACAAGCCAAGGAAGCACAGAGAATCCCAAAAAAGATGAAGCCCAAAAGGTCCACATCAAGACACACCATAATTAAAATGTCAAAGTTTAAAGACCAAGAAAGAATCCTAAAAGCAGTAAGAGAAAAGCAGTTAGTTATCTACAAGGGAACTTCCATAAGATTATCATCTGATTTCTCAACAGGATCTTTGCCAGAAAGGATTGGCACAATATATTCGTTTAGAATCAAAGGACAGATATAGAGCTTCCTAGACAAGAAAAAGCTAGAGTTCATTGCCACCAAACCAGTATAAGAAATGCTAGAGGGACTTCTTTATGATGGGGATGAGGGGGGGGAAGATAATATAATATGAATAATAAAATGGCAATAACTACATATCTATCAAGAATTATTTTAAATGTAAATGGATTAAATGTTCTAATCAAAAGATAGAGTGGCTGAATGAATAAGAAAACAAGACCCTTACACATGCTGCCTACAAGAAGCTTATTTCAGATCCAAAGACACACATGGACAGAAAGTAACAGGATAGAAAGGATATTTCATGAAAATAGATAAAAACAAACAAACAAAAAAACTGGGGTAGCAATACTTACACCAAACAAAATAGACTTTAAACAAAGGCAATAACAAGAGACAAAGAAGAACCCAATAATCCCACTTCTGGGTATTTATCTGAAGAAACCAAAATGCTACTTTGAGGGGATGTGTGCATCCATACATTCAGTGTAACATTGTTTACAATGGCCAAAACGTGTAGGTAGCCTAGATGTCCATGGATGGATGAACAGATAAAGAGGAGGTGGTACATACTCACAACAGAGTATTGCTTGACCATGACAAGGAAGAGGTTGTTGCCATCTATGGTGGCAAGAATGGACCTGGAGGATATCATGCTGAGTGGAGTTATGTTAGGCAACGAAAGACAAGAGATATAATGTGATTTCACTTATGGGTAGAATCTAAAATACAAAATAAACTAACAAACAAAACAGAAACAAACTCAGAGATACAGAGAATATTTTGATAGTTGCCAGATGGGAGAAGTTTTGAGAGGTGGGTAAAAGAGTATAAGGGATTAAGAAGTACAAATTGGCTTGTTACACAGTAGTCATTGGGAATGTAGGGTATAGCCTAAGGAATATAGTCAATACCATGCATGGTGTCAGTTGGTACTAGATATATCTAGGTGACAGATGAGATGGGGAATTGGGGGCAAGGTGAATATGATGAAGGGATTAAGAAGTACCAATCGATAGTTACAAAATAGTCATGGGGATGTAAAGTAAAGGAGAGAGGGGGTTCCCTGGTGGTGTGGTGGCTAGGTTCGGCACTCAGAACACCACAGCCTGGGTTCGATTCCCAACCAGGGAACTACCCAAAATAAATAAATAAAAAATAAAAATATAAAGCAAAGCATAAGGAATACAGTCAATAATATGGTAATTACTATGTATAGTGTCAGGTGAGTACTTAGACTAGTCAGGGGGATCACTTCTTAAATTATATCAATGTCTAACCACTATGCTATACACCTGAAATTAATATAAAATAATATTAAATATCAAGTGTAATTGAAAATTTTTGAAAAGGGGAAAAAAGTTGACAGTGAATAAGAGGTTCAAATTTCCAGGTATAAACAATAAGTCATGGGGATATAATATACAGCATCAGTATTAGGATAGCATGGTACAGTGTCAGATGGTTGCTGGACTTATCATGGTGACTACTTCTTTAGGTACATAAACCTTGAATAACTATGGTATATACCTGGAATTAATATAATGTATGTTAGCTATATTTTAATAAAAATCTTTTTAAAAATTCTGCATTTGTTAACCAAAGACACTATTTATTTATAATAAAGAAAATTAATTACATGGGATGAATTTGGGAAGAGTTTATGAAAAGTAAAAACAGCTAAAATATCCCACAAGCCATGCCACTGATTTCCATAAAGCTTCAATTATTTCAAACCTAGAAGAAACTTTTACTCCTTTTGGACAGTCACCATTTTATCTATATTTCTGTAGTACTTACCACTGTCAATCTTTTATTATGTTTTTTGTTAATGTTAACTTGCTAGTGCCTGGAAATTAAGAGATGTTGAATGAGGTGTCAGCTGAACCAAAATAGAAATCTGATTAAATTCCAAATTTCTATTTGGATTTGGCTGACATTTCATTCAACAGTGGTCCTTCTGGATGACTTCTGAATCTCAACAGCTTCCCCTGCAAATTTATAACACCAAATGTATGTTTGTAGAATGTCCTCCATGAATGGGTCTTCCAGTCAGTCAGATATTATGGCTGGAATACCAAATTTCAATTTATAAAAAAGAATTATACTATTTTGACTCACAATTCAATTAATTGCTAAAGCAACTGAATCTAACCTTAATCAGTGACAGTAGATGTCACCATTTCATTTCCTTAATCAGAGACAATAACCTCCAACTCTCTGCGGCCTGATAATTAACAAAATCTAGATTGTAAGAAATAAAATTCTAGAAGAATTTCCTAAAGACTGAAAGATTTTCTATACTTCCAGTTTAATTTCACTAATTTTTTCTTATCTCCATTATCAGCGCCTGCCTCCATTAAGTCAGGCCATCATTATTTGAACCCCTAATAGGACTTTTTTCATTCAACTATTAAAGTGATGACATATCATCCTATGATAGAGATTACACAAATAGAGACCCAAGAATGCTCATGATTGTAATAACAGTATGTTTGTTATTGAAGATCTCTCCTAATATTATAATCATACACTGTTTGCTTTGTGATAATCCAGAAAATATAAATAAATAAAATAAAACCTCCCAAATTTTAGTAAAAGAGTTTTGTTTCTTCTACAAAACTAGTTCATTTTTATTTTATAAATACTGTGCATTATAAACTGATGAATATTTTTCATGGAGAGTTTTTCATATTAAGGCATTTTATCTAGTAATTTTCCTGAACCATGATATGGTTTATAAGGACATAAAAGAAAACCTCTAAGAAAAAACTTAAATTAGATAACTAAAGCCCTAATAGGACTAAATATTGCAAACATTCAATTTATTAACATGGTCAATTCAACTAACCAAAAGATCCCTTCTAATTAAATGATTGGGATTTCTTTTATCATCTTGTCATTAACATACCTAACTGCCATACTTAAAGATAGGATGATCCTACCTGTTCTTAAAGGGCATAAAGGAGAAAACTAGCATAGCTGACACAAGATTGGGTTCTGGTTATAGCTTTGTTATTAACTTGTAAGACTTTTGAAAAAGTCTTTTAAGCTTTTTGGACTCAGTTTCATAATCTGAAAAATTACGAGAGTTTCACTAAAATGACTTTCAATTACATTATCTTCCAATATTAGAGCTCCTAGGAAAGTCATGTATTTGACAAGCTGTTCCCTGCCAATGTCCCAAGACCCACTTATTCCCATGATAAATATCTTGAAATGTGATGGTAAGACTAATAGAAAGTAGGTCACAAACTCTAGTGTGCCAAAGAAATTAGGTCCCAACCTCAGATACTTTTCCACATTCCTACTCCAAGAGTCTGATTCAAAAGGACTGGGATGGGGATCAGAAATCTGCAATTTTAGCAAGCACTTCAGCTGCTGCAAATAGTAGTAGACTGGAAATTATGGTTTAGAAAAACTGTTTAAAAATAATGTGGCAATCAAAATGAATTTTTACATATTTATTCCCTTATCCCAAAATAAATTTTTAAAAGATGACTAAAGGAAACATGAGTAAATGGAATCTATGAACTCTACATAATAATTTAAATACCTAAGTAATCTACTAAAGATATAAAATATGTATACATTTGTCAGGTTTTTAAGAGTTTACAAAATGAGTCAAGATGTCTTAAATTAATAGTCCTATGAAACAAATTAAAAATTATATTCTTTCTTTCAGTAGAAAATAGGTATCTACTAACAGCAGTCACAAGAGAGAAAAAGCTTTATGAATTGCAATAATTAAAAAGTGCCTTAAGGGGAATGCAAAATGCAAAAGAACATAACTTTTTGATCTTAGAGATTATTTAATAGCATTATAATACAGGGTCAGGCAGATGTAATGCCCTTTTTTATGAGCTGGTAATCTATACCAAATCATTTATTCCAAAATCATAATCATGTAATTCTGTAACATAACAAGATTTTAACTACTTAAAAGAGGTGTTACTTCTGCTGGACCCTGTACATACCAAAGTACATGATTTTTCCAAACCTTCCTGAGTCAAGGAAATTAATAATTAATAATTATTAAAGCTAGGATTGTATATTATAATTCACCATGAGGATACATATTGAAGGCATATTTACTGTTCCTAAAAAGATAACCTAGATCATAATTAACATTAATAGAGTTAAAATACTATGACATATATAATTTAAAGTACAGAAATTCTGTTTGTAAATAAGAATTCAATCTAGATCAGATCAACTAATCCTTCAGCATTTGTTACTTTTCTGCTGTTGGGTGAATGAATATTAATAGGAAGCCTACAAGGTCAATGTTCCCTAGGGCAATGCTCCTCAAGCTTCACAGTGTAATCTGTAAATGTTCTCATGGAGATCTTGTCAATGCAGATTCTGACTCAGTGGTCTGAGATTCTATTATTTCTAAAACTCCAAGGTGATATTGATGCTTCTTGATGTTGTCCCTGGACAACACTTTGAGTAAAAAGGCCAGAGGGCACTTCAATCTCATTAAGTTATACTGAGAAAATCCCAAGAACTGGTTATCGGTTAATGTAGAAGATTTTATTTTCCAAAGACGGCCCACAACACAACCTCCCATCCCACACTGCTTTTCTCAGTTTAACCTTGTCATTCTCCCAGGAGGTAGAGTTTAATTTCCCTCCCTTTGAACCTCGGCTAGCTTTTGGGACTCACATGTAATTAAAAGGATGTAGTAAAGGTATTACTGTATGAGTTCTGAGCCTAGTTTGGAAGAAGCCTTGAAGCTTCTGCCTCAGTCTCATGGAACACCCTTTATCCAGGATGCTTCCTTTGAGATCCTACTGCTAAACTGTGAGAAGCCCAAGCCACCTGAAGAAGCCACCAGATAAGTGAGTGAGAAAGCCAGCTCCCAGCCCTCAGCCACTCAAATCACTCCCAGTCTTTCAACATTCCCAGATGAGGACTCAGACATTCTGGAGCAAAGACACTTGCCCTCTCTGAATTCCTGATACACAAAATCCATGAACAAAATAAAATAGTTGTTGTTTTACACCCTATGTTTGGGTGGTTCGTTATACAAGAATGAAAAACCGAAAGAATGGAGTCAGAGTTAAGGCAGAAAAAAAAACATCTACTAAATAAAAGCAAATACTTAATCTTTACCTTATTTGTAATTGGTTAGACAAAGTTATGTAGCTAAGAGAGGGCAGTTCTGAGATTAGAGACAAAGTTCCAAAAACGTTAAAAGAACTCCAGGGGAAAATGTGGCTGGAACAGAATGGGAGTCCTGAGATGAGGCAAGAGAATCTAACAGAAACTGAATAGGGAAAATAGCAAAGAAACTTTGAAGGTATCAGCAACAAATAAATTATGTGAAAACCTGAGAACATATGAAAGAATTACAAAATGGAACATAAGACTATTAAGACTTTAGGATGGTTTCTGCTTCCCTCAGTGAAACCTTTCTCATTTGACTAACTAGACTAACCATATGAGCAAAACAGAAAATCAAACTAGAGACAGAGCACAGGAAAGGTTGTAAGGAAAGAAAAAAGGAAATTGACACAAATATAATAGAATACCCAGGGGCATAAATAAGAATGGGTGATTTCTCTTAGCATGATGAGCTCCAGGTCCATCCATGTTGTTGCAAATGGCAATATTTCATCTTTTCTTACAGCTGAGTAATATTCCATTGTGTATATGAACCACAGCTTCTCTATCCAGTCATCTGTCGCAGGGCACTTTGGTTGTTTCCATGTTTTGGCCACTGTGAACAGCGCTGTGATTAAACATTGGGGTACCTAAGTTTTCATGGACTAAGGTTTTCAATTTTGAGGGGTAGCTACCCAGAAAGGTCATATGGTAACTTCATTCCCAATTTTCTGAGGAACCTCCACACTGTCCTCTATACTGAAAAAGGGGGAGGGTATGGGAGGGGAGGGAGGGGCAGTCAAATATATGGTGATGGAAAGAGAACTGACTCTGAGTGGTGAGCACACAATGCAACATACAGACGATGCACTGTAGAATTGTACACCTGAAACCTATGTAATTTTTGTTAACCAATGTCACCCCAATAAAATTAACAATACATAAATAAATAAATAAGTAAATAAATAAATAAATAAAATCTACTTAAAAGACTTTAAAAAAAATTTTTTTTGAGATGCTACTACAGATCATTTCAGGAACTGGGAATATAGTGAGGAATATAAGAAAGTCACTACTCCACAAAGCTTAAAATATTAATGAAGACAACAAACAAAAACACGATATGCTTTCATATAGTAATAAGCATTACTGAAGGAAATAAAGCAAGGTAAAGGAATAGAGAAATTTGGGGGAGGCAAAATGGGAAAGAGCTAAGATCTATATGTACTGACCATAACCAAGAAAGAGCTTATAAGGAGAAAGCAGTAATGAGAGAAACAGGGAGGAGTTTTTATGGACAAAGTAACCAGCAGATGAGCAGAAAGCCCAAGGTAGCTTCCTAACCACAACCCACCAGGTGTTTTGGTCAGAAAGCTGGGAGTCGTTGATCCTTCTGTAGCAGAGGCTGCAAGGCATCACCAATATCTGTGCTGTCCTCTTCTTTCTAGGCACCACAGAGAACTGCATTTCCCAGTCTCCTCTACCATTAGGAATGTCCAGATACTAGCCAAGGGCACGTGGATGAAAGAACAGGCCACTTCTTAGCCTGGCCCACAACATCCTGCCCAGCATCTTCCATTTCACATGATTAAAGAAGAGACAGGATAAGTATTTGTATTTATTTTCTCTCTCTGTTGCATCACAGATCTGACAATAGTGGTGTCTACTCCCCTTAGGTACCCTCTTCTATGACTCCTTTAGTACTATTTAAGTTTTTGAAGTCTAGGGACTAGGACAACATGCTGCTCTTGAGAGGCTCCTGGTGCCTCACTCTCCCAGCCTGGTCCCCTTACCTTGGCTATACCTCTATTTAGAGTCCCTTCACGAAATTCTTCTCAGTTAAACCTTTCAAAGAATGTCACTGCTCCCTACCAGGATCCCAACAGAAATAGCATGCCATCTCACTAAATATTTAAATGAAAAGTATAATACTTGGGTATTAAAGAAAACTAATAAATATGATAGAACATTAGAACTGAGAGTGAGCTTGAAAATCACCTTGAGCTCATCCTCCTCATTTTATACTGATGAAAGTCATGACCAACAGTAAATTGATGTGTCTCTTTACCCGTTTACATTTTCTATATAATCATAATATTTAGCTCACACCAAAAAAATGTATCTATATGCCAAACTTTTCACATATTTCAGAATATTTATTCATGAGATTTATAATATTTTCAGGAAAAAAGCAGCAAGATCCAATTCTTAAAATTAGTCCTCAGAAACTAGCTCTACATTGGAACAGCATGTACCTCAGCTGGAAGGCAAAGAACATATATTTCTCAGTTCTCATACTTTCAGTGAAATCTTACGCCGTTTATAGGGCTGCCAAATGGCTGAACCAGCCCGAAACAGTTTATAGTATTGAAATATACTGACTTTTTTTTCCCTGACGATCTTCTTATGATGGAAAAACAAGCTTTAACCACAGCTGACCCTGATCATTAATGTCAGGTCCTGATCAAAAGCCACACCCTGCCTGCAAGTCACATTAAAATACTGAAGCATCACTCCAGCTAGAAGTTCAGTAGTGGTAAAGGACCATGATCAAACTCCATGGATAGAGGGTTTTTCTAGTTCCTTCTTTTCCCTCTAAATGTATCCTTGCTCTGTGGCACTCATCTCATATATGGAGTGTCTTCCAATGTTCTTATTGTGAGAAGCAACGTTAGCTAGCAAGTACCATTCCAAGAAAAAGAGAAGGTTTATTTGTCACAAAGCTACACCTTGCTTCATACCAAGCCTTGAGCAGCTATACTATACTAAATATAAGGCTAAAGCATTTGTTATTTTAAACAGCTATATTTGATCTAATGTGTGTCAGGCACAGAGTCTACAGTGTTTCACACATTTTATTTAATCTTCCTGAATCTTTCTTTCCACACCTTTGCTGTATAAAAATGCAATGTCACACAAACATGGTATTGTTCTATGACAAAATTTATTAAAGTTATGGACTCATATTAAAATAGCTTAATGTCATAATCTTGGTTAAATAGAACACATGTATCAATGATTTTCCAAACATTTATAGTTGTTATTTCTTACAAAATCTCTAAAGATCAGCAAGGTGTGCTTTCTGTTACATATGCCAGCTGATTAATCCTTTTGTGCTTCTTAAATTGTAGATGTATGTCACAGGGATGTGATTTGGGATTAGAAAAAAAAAATCATTTTCGACAACAAAGCGTAGTTTTTATGGAAGGGCTTGCCTCTCTTGCTTCCTATTACTATCCAGCACATCAATCAAGTAGACTAGTGAGAGTGATTCCACTAAAACAGTAGCTGGCCAATAGCTGATGATATACATTAACTATCAAATACAAGTGGTAAGCCTCTGCCTGCACACCTGAGCACATCCTGTTCTTTAAATGGCCACTTGAGAACAGGGTAAACAGACCCATGCTGGTCTGTATCCTCAGATTCGTATCTACAAATAAAATGGGGCCTCTGTCCTCCAAGATAAGATGCACCTAAATCTTTAAGGTACAACTATATGGTACTATAAGACTGATAACAATGTCAATTTACACTTAGATAGCCCATTCCACATTCATTTTGTTTAGTCTTTAAAATCACCTTGTGCTATTTAAAAACTAGGATTCAGGAACATTAAATGACATACCAGAGGTCATACAGTGAGTGGCAAACCTAGGACTTGAGCCCTTATATTTCACCTCCTAACCTAATGTTATTTCTACTCTTCCAGAGTAGAAGATCTTAGACCTATAAGAAATGAAAATCCTGGAACTCCACTGTAGACTGACTAAATCAAATACTCTGAGGTTGGGTCGAATGGTAGGCAGAATTCTAGGGTGTCTCCCCATTAAAGTCCTTATTAATGGCAAAGATTTAAAAGAAAGATACATCCCAGGTCTTCAAAGTTATAGAGAAACAACATTGTTAAATGTTACTATGGAATTATAAATTATTACTGCCTTTCAGTCAGATAATTCAACAATGTGAATCAAAATTCTTAAAAATGCACATATCTTTTGACTCAGTATTTCCACTCTAGGAATTTAATTCACATTCCAAGTGAAAACTATAAATAGGGATTAAATAATTAAGTCAATTATGGCACAACCACATTAAAATTAGATTCTTAATGCATTTTTACTGCCATGGAAACATGCTGAGCGCTAGTATTTAGCAAACAGCATATGCCATCAATAGTTTGCACCACTAGAACCACATGACATCAAAGATTTGTTATTCGGGGAGTTCCCTGATGGTGTAGTGGCTTAAGGCTTCGGCGCTGGGACTGTCAGCGCTGTGGCCTGGGTTCGATTCCCAGTCAGGGAGCTACCCACATACCAAAAAGAGAAAAAAAAAAAAAGATTTGTTATTCAACTTCCCAAAATATTCTCAGAGTAACTGAATATTTAAAAAGAAAGTTCTGTACTAATTCACTGCAACACAGATAATCGGAACACTAGTTTTTTGCCCACAGATGTGTATCCCCCTTAGTTGATATTAAGGATTTTATGGTCATGATCATAATCCAAATGCTATCACAATCCAAATCATATCACAATTGATCAGTCTCAAGTAAATGTTTAGGTTGAAAAATTGACACAGAATACATTCTGCTAGGGCTGTGTGATCAACAACATTTACCTCCTCCAAAGCTTTAGCCAGTTCTCCATACTGGTCCACTATGAACCAGTCCCCCAGGGGTTGTTACAACCAGGGCAATACTGGGATGCGCTCTCCCAGAGCCACGTGGCTTTGATTATGCCAGTACTAACAATAATATAGATTCATAAAGTGAAGATACTAAGAAGCCTTTCTGCTCTCATACTGATAAGTGTAGTCCTGTAGTATATTTATATTCATTAATATTAACAATAGGTAATATGCTAAGAGCAGTAATGGTAAAGTACAGCCAGTTTTGAAGAAACAAAGGTACTCTTACTATTTATAAGATTATTTCCATTAAAGAGGATGGGTATTTAGTTTGATAGAACTTTTTCATCCTTTTGAGTTACCACAAATGTTTTGGTTTTTTGATCCTTTTCAGTTTTAGCTATTGTGATTTAGAA
The DNA here is from genome assembly GCA_004026885.1 of Lyroderma lyra. Lineage (NCBI taxonomy): Eukaryota > Metazoa > Chordata > Mammalia > Chiroptera > Megadermatidae > Lyroderma > Lyroderma lyra. The sequence continues at coordinate 5,413 of PVJL010008196.1, read as the reverse complement.
TGAAGTTAAGTCACAGTTAACTGTCAGCCCCTTCATTTACTCTCCAAGTATGGAAACTGAAACACAGGGAAGCAGCATGACTATACAAGAGATCACAGGACTAAGCCAAAGATTCACAGTCCCATAAACAAAGCTGGCTGAAAAGCTCAGTGTATAATGGTGTTCACAAATAAAAGTTCCTTCTTTCACATAGAAAAATTCTACAGCAGTGTTTCCCAAACTTTTTTGGTCTCAGGAACCTTTTTTATGCTTTAAAATTATTGAAAATATCCAAAGAGCCTTAGTCTATGTAGGTTATGTTTCTTGGTATTTCTTATATTAAAAAATAAAATCAAAAATTAAATATATGTATGAATTCATTTAAAAATAAATTAGTCTGTTACATGGTAAAATAAATAATGTGAAAAATAAGTTATGATTTTCAAAACAAAGAAAATTTAGTTAGAAGAGTGGCATTGTGTTACACGCCTGCAAATCTTTTTACATGTATGTCTGACTTAATAGAAGACAGCTGGATTCTCCTACCTGCTTCTGAATTCAATCTGTTGTAATATCATACCTCTTGTAGCCTCTGGAAACTCCACTGTACACTTGAGTGAGAATGAGAGTGAAAGAAAACAAATAATGTCTTAGTATTTTATGGAAATAATTTTGAACTCACACAACCCCTGAAAGGGTCTTGAGGACACAGAGTGACCAACCTGTCTCTTATACCTGGGACTTTCCTAGTTTTAACACTGAAAGTCTCATGTCCCAGAGAAACCCCTTAGTCCAGGGCAAACCAAGACAACTGGTTACCCTCTCTGTACTGCACTATAAAAACAGCAGTGCTAAAACAAATTAAAAAGATCAACTTGCTTAAGATCACAATATACACTAACTACTGCTATGCCTTCAAAATCATGATGTTACCTATCTCCTGGCTATACATACATTCATTGTAAGTTTTATACAGTGCTTAATAATAATAATAATAATTTAAAATCAGTGGACTCTTTCAAATACACTTAAGCATATACAAAGTAAAGGTTAGATGTATTACATTAGGAAAAGTAAACAATTAAGCTATATCTAATTTTTTCTGGTTGGGTTTAAACCACTGTAATTTGATAAATGATCCCCAAAATATATTTTTAAAAAGTAGTGCATGCCATTTCATTAAGTATTTACAAAATGCAATCAAAATTCTTACTCTAACAGTAATTAATTACCTTAAGCAACAACTAAAAAAATGTATTTAACTTTTTGAGAATTAGCTCATTTCTCAAAAAGCTTTACTGAATCAAATATATTAACTTTGCTTTATGACATTCAAGTGCCAAACCACATGTTTTGCCTCCATCACCTTTAGTTCCTTTTAAATGAAATTGTGTATGAGTAAGTCTTTAGTCAAATAATGCAGTCATCTGTTTTCATCATTTTTTCCCTTTTTTTAGATGTTTCCTTTTTCTTAAATGTTATATACATAAAAATGAAGAGTGACCAGTATGATCTTTTAACAATTCCTAGGGTTCTTTTTTTAAAAACATGAATGAGAAAACACATTATTTAGATTAAAATGTTATAAGAAATCACCATCGTAACCAGTAGTTTTCCTTCATGTGAGATATTTTACATTATTGAATTGGCAATAGACATTAATTTCAAGCTCAAGACATTTTTCTTGCCATCTTTTTCACAAAATTAAATGTGTATCTACAGTTGCTATGTTACCTTGGCATAGTAATTTTGTTTATATAAATCATTTTCTGAAAAGGTGTTTGCTGAAATTTTAAAATATATTTCCAAAAGCAGTAATTCCCTAAAGAAAAAAAGTGACCTCCTTCTCCAATTTAATTTTTTTGAGGTTTTTTCTTCATTTTTCAATTGTCAACAAGTTCACTACCAAGGATATTTATGATTTTTTAAAAGAAAGATAGGTCCTATAATGTCAATGCGAATTTTCAGAAGATACACATTAGTTAACAGCTTTTCTATTTCAGATAGAAAAAAAGCAAAGTGTTTTACAATGAAATACCACACTTAATATTTGAAACTTCACAACTTTGATAAAGGTCACTTGGAATTGTCTGAAAGGATACTAATTATATAATCATAATAAGGTAAAAAAGCATCAAATAGGCAAGTGAAAGACGAGCTGCACAGTATGTTTCAAACACATTTCAAAAGAGACAAAAGTATGGACCCCATTTTGCAATCTTGCATAAAAATTTGGTAAAATATTAGAATTTAAAAGGTAGTTTTTATTGTAAATCAATAGCTCTATAACAAAAATACCACATTCACAGACTAATGTTACTGCCACCAATTTCTCCAAATGTTAGCTTCCTCTCCACAAAGCCAGTCAACTTCTCGATGGGGAAAAGTCACTTCCCCACTTAAAAACTTCAACAAGTGTCAGTCACCTAGAAGATGAAATCTGAACTTTGTAGCAGAGTATATGATGCTCATTCAGTCCCCCAAATTCCTTATCTTTTGCCAGTTCTCTCCTTCAACAAGTAGGCCTTGAGTGCCTTTCAGCACCTGGCCCACAGTGAAGCTCAATCACACATTGTGCATCAGCCATAGCAACCTCCTCACAAGCTCATATTCCCCTGTGCCTTGGGACACATCTTACTTCTTCCTGTGAAGATACGGCACAGAGCAGGTGAGAACTTCATACAAAGGGAACAATTCAGAAAAATTAAAAATGTTCACCGTGTCAGTTGTGCCCATCCATAATAAAAACAAAATAATCTCATTAAGTCCCATAGGGGGTGAGGTATACATCTATTCAATTTGGATTTCTACTCTTTTCTACTAGAAGAATTCCAATGAGAAAATTACCACTACTCATTTTTTTTAATGAGGTAAAAATGGCATACATTAAAAACGTAGATCTTAGGTGTTCAATACAAGTCTTCAAATTGCAAATACTTTTGTAACCAATACTAAAAAATAAAATATAGGACATAGCTGTCAGAATAAAAAGGTTCTGAATGCCTCTCTCTGGTCAATTTATCCTTTCATTCCCAGGTGACCACTTTCTAATTCTACCATCACAGATTTTTTTTTTTAGCTACTCTCTGACTTCATATAACATAGGAAGCATAGTGTGTGTTATTTCATATAACATGAAACACAGTATGTGTAGACTGTTTTAATCTGGCTTTTTCCATTCAGCATAATGTTTTTGAAATTCACACATGGCTCTACAAATGCTTATTATTATTCTGGGTACTATTCTATGATATGAATATACCATACCTTTCATGTAGTCACTGACATTTTGTATATCTTTCTTCATGAGAAGATTGAACAAGGTGTTCAATTCTTTTGTCTTTTAAAAAATTTAGATTGTTCACATTTTCTTTACGATTTGTAGGATTTCTTTAAATAGTCAGTACACAAATGGTTTTCCAGACAGTATATGTTGTAAATATTTTTTCCCAATCTGTGGTTTATCTGTTCATTATTTGAATGGTGTCTTGGGATGAGCAAAATTTTTAATCTCAAGTCTAATTTATCAATGGTTTTTATGATTATTGCTATTCAAGAAATCTTTACTCCAAAACTTTCTATTAGAAGCTTTTTGTCTCCAGAATCTCATATAGTTCTATGACCCACCTCCAATTAATTTTTGTGCCTAAAGTAAGAAAGGGCTTAAGGGTCCTTGAATGATGATTTGAATTCTCTTTGTGATTTGGCCCTGTGGGAATGAAGTGGGACAAAAAGCAGTCTATCTCTCTCTCTGAAAACAAGCTGAGCAGCCTCCTCCACCAGGTTCAGACCCCAGGGCTAAGGCAGAGAAATGTGTAATGCCTTGGTCTCTATACATTCCAAAGGACTGGAGCTAGGAATTGCATGGTTTCTAATTGTGTATATGCCCATAGATTACATAACCTACTTTAAGTGTTCTCTGGGGATTTTGTTATCAAAACTTGCAGTCCAATCATTCACAACTGCCCATTATGCATTCTATATGCCGATAATCCTCTCCACATTAGGAGTATCCTACTCTTATTATAACAGCTCTCTCATAAGAAATTTTATCTTTGTCAGAGGTAAAAGGCTAAACACAAAGCTGGTCTTGGTTTATTCATTACAATACAGTGGCTACCAGGTTAAATATTCACAGACTTTTCCTACAAAGAACCATCTCCTGGTACTCCCCAAACTGCTTTTTAAAATGGAATGGAAGCCTTAATAAGAAGTTCTCAGTAAGTGCCGATGGTTCTTGATTCTCCAAATTAAGTCTAGACTGACACCTGAGCAATTCTTATGGCCTTGTCCTCATAGTCACTAGATGACTGCTGCAGCTCCAGTCATCATGTTTTCTTTGGGTTCTGTTGGTCAGAATTTCATACAGAGCACAACAAAGATGGCATCTCTTTGCTCCACAATGTCTAGGGACTAGCTAAAAAGATATAAAGGGCTAGAAGGGACTCAAATGGCTGGGTCTAGAATTATCTGAAGGATTTTCACTCACATACCTGGCACCTAGACTGCCATTATCTCTAAGACCTGTCTCTCTAAATTTACAGATACACTTTGACTACGAGAAAGAAGGAGACAGTTTTCTGTATTTTCATCTTGAAATTATATACACAGTTGTTATACTTGGAAAGTTACTTGCTAGTTATGTGAAAAGAGGTGATAGATATCCTTGAGTTCAAAAACTGTATCCACCACTGGAAGCCCTTTGACCTTGGGATAGTCACCTAATATCTCCAAGCTTCAGTTTCCCCCTTCATATAATAATAATAATAACATAATAATAAAAAGATTTTTTATATTGTTAGACTTATTGGGGTGACATTGGTCAGCAAGAACCACATAGGTTTCAGGTGCACAACTCCACAGTGCATCATCAACTTGTACAGTAAGTTCACCACCCAGAGTGAGTTCTCTTTCCATCACCATATATTTAGCTCCCTGTCACACCCCTCCCACCCCCTCTCCCTTCTCCCATCTCCTCCCGACTTGACCCCAAATAAACATTAAACCACCGATTGTGTCCATGGGTTTTTTTGTTTTTTCTTTGCTGCTTTCAGTTTTACATTCCACATATGAGTGAAGTCATACAGTTCTTTGTTTTTTTCTGTTTGGCTTATTTCACTAAGCATGATGATCTCCAGGTCCATCCATTTTGTTGCAAATGGCAATATTTCATCTTTTCTTACAGCTGAGTAATATTCCATTGTGTATATGTACCACAGCTTCTTTATCCAGTCATCTGTCGCAGGGCACTTTTGTTGTTTCCATGTTTTGGCCACTGTGAATAGTGCTGCAATGAACATTGGGATACATGTCTTTGCAGACTAAGGTTTTCAACTTTTTGGGTAGATCCCCAGAAGGGGGATTGCTGGGTCAAATGGTAGCTCCATTCTGAATTTTCTGAGGAACCTCCACACCGTCTTCCACAGTGGTTGTA